>JAIPRL010003451.1:0-46878 GCA_025469235.1 Pemphigus obesinymphae
TTAGGTCAGGCCACGGCCTGACCACATTTTTAAAGGGGCCGGTGATCAGAGGCTGGACGTCTTTGCAATATTTTAATCAACATAATAAACTATACTTGGTTACTTGATGAAAATAAGAGATATATATTAATACTTATTTATTTAGGTACCTAGTTCATAGTTCAGAGACTTCTCTATCTCAGTGGAATACTAATATCAACAGAAATGTAATTTCGGTGGGTGAGGGGAGGGGGGTTCGCAGCAGACGGAGTAGGCTTGTGGCCGCTGGGGTGGCTTAGGGCCGTTGTATTTTCATTTGGCCTGAGTACATTTTTAGAAGTTCGGCGCCACTGCGTTGGTATGTACTGGGCCTAACACTGTGTATGTTACAAGTTGTATAATAATATTATACAAGTTTGCTGGTGCTAATAAAATACATATAATTCATAATGTCATAATTCACACAATGTCATATTAGATAAAGATTAACATTATTTTACTACAGCGTTTTTTTTAAATTGCTTGTCTTATCGTTTCTAGTTCAGTTTATAAATTATACTTAATAACTAACTACTGCGAAAAACAAAATATATTTATCGGGCTAAATATTGCAAAACAACTTCAAAATGATATATATTGTAAAATTAGAAGTATTCACGTTTCAAAAACATCGAAAGACTGTTGAGCAAATAAATGTCGTAAAGCAATCAATAAGGCAATAGATCAATTACAAAAAAATAAAATTACAAGGTAACTATTGAAATTCAATCTATAAATATATAATAGATACGTATATCTATTTTATTTTTACAGGTATGCATTTGTTGAAAAAATGGCATATAATAATAAAAAAATTTAATTTTTTTTTAAATACCCTTCTACACTTTATTACAACTAAAATTATTATTAAAAAAATAAGGATAATAAAATTAAAAATTAAAAATTTTTTATTTACAATTTGTTTTTATACCTACCTATTATTTTAGAAATTATATATTTACTCTTTATTATTTTATTTATAAAACGCATTACATTTTTTAATTAAAATTTTTATATAATTACCTACTTACCTCAACTAATTTTAATATCACACATTTTTTTGGAAACGCATTTTATTTACTATTTTCCTTTAATATTATATAATAAAAATAAAAATATATAGTAATTATAAATAATTATTATTTTGTTTTTATTCATTTTTTGTCTTTAACCTTTTTTTTTCTTATATATTTATATAATATTAAATTTAATAATATACTCGTATACATTATCCGAAAATCAAGAATTCAGATATATGTTCAAAAAAAGTAAGTATACTAATGTAATGATACATTTTTATTTGAAAATGAGAATATAACATATTTGATCAGTGGAGGATAAAGGAATAGACTTTTATTTGGAGGAAAATGACAGTTGAGGAGAATGGAATCTGATTTTTGGAGGAAAACGGCCATTTATAAAAACCATAAATTCATTATTAAAATGTAATTATTATACACTATAAAGGCTTATTCTGTGAATATTCTATTTCTCTTATTTTTTTTTTTTATTACCTATATATAATATTATAAATTATAATCAATAATATAAGGTACCTAACTACTATTCGATAATTGTAAGGGTCAAAATGTAGGCAATCATAACTGAAATCTTTTGAGGAGGTGGCTCATAAGATCGTTCACTAGTTTTCGCCACGAGTATATAGTATTTTGCAACCAACATTTAAATCTATCATATCGGATTTTACTATTTTAGGCTTTAGTAACTAAATTAGCTTAACTTAAATAATATATATAATGTGAGGTATTGTCGACTGCCGTATTAGGGTATCATTATCTCCGTTATAATTTGTACATCGCTATATATAGTTAATTGGAGATTATGAAGGGTTATTTTCAATATTGTGTGTGTGGAAATATATTTAAAGATATTTTTTTTTTTGTTATTTATTAAAGTTTCATAAACATACATTTGGTGATTATCTTATACCTAATAGGTACTTATAGGCTATAATTATTATAATATATATATATGCACCTATATAGTATATATATTTTAAATAAAATGTAGATTATCTAAGCTACAGAATCGTTACTTCAAAAAAGTTTTTGAAAAACATATATTATGAAATATGGATAATGTCCATTGGACATAATATAATGAATTATTCTTATTAGATTATTAAATATTTACATACATACTTAAATATATAATTATATAAAAGTTATTTATTATAAATATATTATTATGTATTATATAGGTACGTATATATATTTAAAAATATTAATTTTTATAAAATTAGGTATATTATATTTTTTAAGAATATTTATAAAACTGAAAATTGTTAATATTATCAAGAAATTATGAAAATAGATATTTTATAATCTGTTCATTCCCCTATTTATTTTTAAAAATTCAAAGTTTTTAATAACGTTTTTCTTTTCATATAACAATTGATAAGTTTAAAATCTTCATATGTCACTAAATTGCCTTTGATTATATTATATTTTGTAAAAAGTTTTGTTTGTCATCCAGTAAAGATTCCTTAAAAAAATGAAGGGTAACAATAATAAATAAGATATGTAAAACTTATATAGCGTTTTCTAATTTTTTAAAATCTTCATAATTTTTATAACTCGTAAAAGTTTTAGTAATATAGGTAAAAATAATGTATACTTATTTTTGACACGGTAGTTCACTATGACGTGCAAGTGTATTTAAATATATGATATAATAGTGCATTACCAATAAATATTGAGAGTAAAAGTATCAAAACATATACTTTACAGAATATATTATTCACCCATAAATATCTTCGTTTCATATAAATCGTTCCAAAAAAACTTCTGATTAGTTTATAAATTTTACAAGTGATTTATTAACATTATATATATTTTTCAGAATTAAAAACGGGTCCCCGCCATCATATTTTGTGATTTGTGATGTGCAGAAATAGGAGCTATTTTTGTGTAATAATATTGTCGAACACAATCGCAGAGACTTTAATTATCCATATATATTATATATATATATATATATTATATAGTTAGCGGTGAGATAATGAAGCAATTAACATTCAAATATAATGCAGAACCGACGTTTTCATATTATTATTGATAATATTACCCGTGTCCGGGCACAAGCAGCAGGCGAATTTCTTATAATAATATTATACATTTTTATGATTATTATTATTATTATTCCATCTGTCTTTTTCACACTTATTATACGCACCTATATAATATAGGTATTATGTGCGTGATTTTTGTTTTTAATTAAAACGAATGAAAAAAATACTCCTGCAATAATAACGACGCGATGCACTGTACACCCCGCGGCAACCAAGCCGAATTAATAGGATTTCCATCCACCGGACCCGAACATCGCATAATACAACAATTAATCTTATAAAATACGTCGACGGTGGTGGAACTATGGCGGTAAAACGTGAGGGCTTATAGATATATATATATATATTACACACACAAATACACATATACATATTATACTATATACAAGTGGACGTGGGTCATTTTGGAATAAGTGTTTGAAAACTGAGTGGGGACGGGGCGAGAGTGAGAAAGGCAAACACCTAACCGATTGATGGAATTCACTATACCGAAATGCACTCCAGAAGGGTATCGAAGTAATGGCGTTCCCTCGACCTATTTGTGTCCTGCACGATAACTGGACTGCATTCCAATCAGTATAATATAGTAAATATAATAATATGTACGTAACGTGTATTTGGTGTTATTGTGCCTGAAATTTCCGAATTTTGATAGTACATATATATATATATAGGTACGTAATTTCTAACCATTATTGTTAAATTATGCCATCAAAGACCGAAAAAAAAAAAATGCGATCCATTCAATTATCTGATGATAGTAGCTCAGGTTATTTATTCATAATTTATAATAGGTACCTACCATAAATAGACTATACGAGTATGTACCTCGTATCTCGTATGTGCCTATTTAATTATTCTTGAACGATATTAGATATACTAACCTTTAGGTTGTAAGTTTCACTCGATGCAGCAATTAAAAACACAGTTTATTTATACCGTATTTACCAAAAAAACACCTAGCGTTACTAAATGTATTCTTTTTTATGCGTGTTCTCCTCTTGTATAATTTTCGTGCATTTCTGAGGTTTGCCCGTAACATATATATTCCCCAATCATCATCGCATCAGGCCAAACACGTCAAACACACAAACTTTTTGGAGTCGCTTCAAAAAATGAGATAATTAAGTAGGTACACTAATTTAAATATTAAAAATCATCTATTTTTCTCAGGACTGTCCCTAAAATTTTGCCACCTGGAGTGATCGCCCCACCTAAATATGTCACTGACTCCTATGTTCACTAAGAAACGTATCATATATTTTCATAGATCAATGGTGGAGGGGGGGGGTCAAACTCCGTGACCTTATTTGTGTTGCACCGTCCAAATTTTCATATATTATACGAGTATATAAGTACACGTATAATATTGAACTTGTAATGTAATGTATTGTTATGGTAAATTGTTGAATTAAATTAAAAGTATTCATGTATTTTTTTAAATAAATTATTGTCTTTTAAAAATCAATAACTCAAGCACATACTTCGTACATATAGCCTATATAGGTATATATATATACAGTATATAATGCACTTTTAAAAACGAATTTCAATCACAAAAGTAATTATTTAAAAAAAAACTTTTACTCCGTTTTACCAGGAATATATGTAAAAAACTATAAATTGTTATTTAATTGTTTGAGGAAAGAAAAAAGGTTAAAATAGCCATTATTGATTAACTATTATGTTTTAATAAATAAATACAAACTTCCATATAAAATTACCTAAACTGAAGAAAAATAATATACATATTTAAAAATTTAACGATTTTGTTAAACGATTCGACATTTCATTTTGTTGATCAAATAAATTATTCTTAGTATAACCAACACTGAAAAAACTTGTAAAAATGATATTTAAATTTGTAGGATTTGTAGGTAGATAACAAATCTAACATTGGTTACATCGACAATATTTTATCCCAATTATATAAGTATTATTAGATCAATAAATATATTGTTAATTAACAGTAAATCGTCAACTTGATAATAAGTATATTATATCCATATAATAAAAAAACCAGTCCAAATTGGTAGAAGTTAGACCGGCTATACATCAATTACGCCGAAAATCGCAAGTAAAGAAAATGTATGGGGAAAAGAAAATGTTATACATCAATTGTGCAGAAAATTAAATTAAACACGGTTTAAGTGTACTTCTTTCGGTTACACCTATAAACTGGGCTTAATCACTCATCCGCTTCGCTCACTTGGACAGTTTCATTCAAAAATATTAAATATCCCCAGATTTGCTGTGAAAAACCACGTTGAGTATAGGTAATAGGACAAGTTAAATGCGTTTTGAGCTTAATTATTTTTGGCCGCATCCAGTGTAATCAATTAAGACTTGAACATTGGCAACAAATGTTAAGTGGAAAAAATAATTTTTAGAAAGAGTGGTAAGTATAGGACTATAGTATTATATGTGTATCTACCGTATATGTCCGTATACCTGATATTTTACTGACGCAATTGATATTGTAAACATTTTTAATTTGTGTTAAATGCATAAAATATGTGTATATTTTAGTTAGTCTAAAATATTCGGTGCAATTAACGAACACCGGTTGGTCCATCATCTCATCGGTAATCGGACAGGATAGTGTAAAATTAACAGTTTTACATCCTCTTATTTTCCAAAACAGGTTCTGGTTTGCACCTTAACATATCAGGGGAATCGTAGATGGTTCTTGATAGCTACGACAAACAAAATTATTGAACGGGTTTGGTAATTATATAGTCCACTTGCACCAGAGACCAGAACTCCACTAGCCAGAAAAATTTCCTTGGCTACCTCATTTTCTACCTGGAAGACGAACCGTGGAAATCATGTGCCAAAATACGTATTTCGGTTACTCGACCACAGTCGACCACGTGCCCCAACAGGATAGTGTATTATTTGTACATTTTTAATTTTATAGTAAAGATAAATTATTTCACTCGGAAAAATTATTCTGGATAAAATTTGCTGTTATACTAAAAAAATCAGATAACTATGACAACTTTATTTATATAATTAAATATAATACTTTCCGTTATAAAAGGTAATTTTCCTTTGCGTTTAAGAAAACCTCTAGAAAAGTAAGAAAATTTCGTGTTTACAGTATGAAATAGCACAAATTTGGTACCCGAAAAAAGCTTTGTACTCCGAGTATAATATAATAAAATGCATCTAGAAAAAGAAAAACACATTTATCGCAATGTATATTTGCTTTACTCTGAATCTAAAAGTGTACCACTATGACATATATTTTGTTAAAACAATAATTATTTTATCCTTCCGATAGTTATACAAAGTTGTCTTGTTAAACCCTTTACTTTGTATGACTACAATATATATTTATATATATATATATATATATATATTAAAATCATTACAAATATACCTACAATAAAAAAAATTGTTATTTGAACAAAAATATCTTTCATGCTATGATAAAAATTATGTTAATTTAATCAGTATATTTTTATCAATGTTATTAGGGATTTTTTGAGTGTAGATATTACTTATATATTGTACTTAAGATGTGTGAAATTTCGATGTAAATGCCTGAAATATAATATATTTTAATTATTATTAATTTATTTATTATATTATAACATTCAATCTTAGATACTATTATATGTAATATTAATACATTTAGAAAATTAAATATATGCGTATATATTAACACCATTCTCCTATATACCTAACCGTGTACGTATATATTCGTGTAAATAGTGTTTGATCTTTTACGATTGATACTTTGCATTTTTTTTTAAAACGAAACCATATATAATATTGTATATAAAGTCCTGGAGCGGTTAATAGGTTATATCTTTGATGTGAAAACCATTGGGCGCAAACATCATCCGTGGGTTGCGCAATAATTCCAAATCCTTTCCAAAAGACATAAATAAATATAAAAACGTTTTGTTGCGGAGTCGTAGCATTTTATTAGTTTCTCTCCTTTTTTTCCTTTTTTTTTTTTCCTATAGCTTTAGCGGCGCCGCCACAATTTTGGTACGTGGTATAAATTAAAATTTACTACGCCCGCCGGAGTATTAGAAAAATAAATACCGATTCTCGTAATTAGTTTAATGGCGGTGTTTTGTGTTATTTTAACCCGAAGGGTATTGCCCTTTTGGATTCTACCTTAATTATAAATTAATGCGCCGTTTTATTAAACCTGAGAGTTCCCCCGAATAGGATTTGTGCGTGGCGGCTGCCAATTCAGAACGTGTATAATGTGTATGTATTTATATTAAACTTTATTTTTGTTAGGAACACGAAATTATTACTACCTATAATACCTATACTAAATCAAAAAAAAAAAAAAAAATAAATAAAAAATTCATTTCGTTTCGAATTATTTACAATAAACTACCAGTACCTATTTTGATAGTAGGCATATAGTATAATATACAGTATACAGTATACATTATATAGGTGTATATATTATAAAATAATGCATTATATAATTATATAAAATATATTGGTATCTACCATACATTAGGCCCTAATGATTAGGGTAACAATAATATGCAATTTATTTTATGCTTGTGCTGTAATTGTACACCATTATCTAGAAAAAATTCTATACAATTTCTTGATCATTTTTTCTTTATTGAACAATATTAACAACATTTTTTCATTATACTTTAGAATATAAATTAGGTATACAGTGTTTTATACAATATTTTTGATATCTACCATGACAGTTTGATCACTTAAAATTAAAATTTCTGTTATATCATAGCACATCGTTTTTTTCTCAGTGTTATGATAATTTTTTTGAACAACTTATATAGTTCGGTTAGGTACTTCAAAACAAATGAGTGCATTCATAAAACGTTTTTGAAATTATAATTTATTGATCTAATTATTGTGTATCTATATAAGGACGAAGGAAATTATGTTGTTCATTATTCATTAAAAGCTTGATATAAAAAAACGTTTTTCCTACTGATGCATTTGTTCCAGCTGGAAGCGAATATTCTATAATGGTTGAGGATTTTTAAAACTTTTTTAAAATTCTTTTAATTTCTCACACTATAGCTTATTTTTTTTTTCATCATATTTTCTGCCCTTGTATTTTAATTTTTTATTATATACTTACTTACTATACCTAATTTCTATTCGACCAAATTATATTCAGGTATGTATATTATTTTAATTTTAAAATAAGTAATGTGTACTTTCTTGAACGTTAGACCATATAATATATAATATCTATGATTTTTGTTCACTGTTCAGTATTCTAGAACATTTTTGAGTAGTTAAAACTGCATCTCCATTTTACTAAAAATTATAAAAATGAGTCAACATTTATTTTGAGTTTTATAATTTTTTTTATTAAAATATGCAATAAGTACCAATAAAGTATAATTAATTTTGAATTAAAAAAAAAGTTGATATTTCCATTTCTCACTATTTTACATTATTAAATAGTTATTTAAAAAAAAACGGGATAATTCCATTTTAAATGAAATGTGTGGTCACCTATATACTACATAGAATTTTATCTCATACGTCCTGATATATTAGTGCGATTTAATTAAATTGTATAATCAACATAAGTTGAGTAATATAGATTATATATTGTAATAGAATGACAACGAAACGATCCAATAAGAAGATAGAATTTAGGTAAAATTCTACCTCAATTATACAGAAACTAACGTAATTGAATAATTTATTTAGGTATAGGCACCACACGTATAATACTATAACACTTGGGCTTAACAAACTTCAACAACCTACGAATAAAATCGTTAATTTATGTATTATAAATACCCTTAAATTAGAATTTCAACATAGTTTGTTTCCAAACTTTTCATAGGTAAAACCGACTTCAAACACATTTTAATTTTTGCTACAAGTTAGGTTAGATCCATATTTTATAATCTTTTATTTCGTTTTTTCTCTAAACCACAGGTTACATAAATATAATTAAAATATTTATACATGTATAAAAATATTTATATTCATATAATTTGTTGCTAACTAATATCCCGTATGTATATATTAGTAAAGAAAATATTTTCAAGGTAATGTTTAGTGGTTGATATAATTTTAATTTTCATGTATTGTTTAATTAATATGAACAGTAGCGGCTTGTGAGTGAAATATTTGCACAATCTAAAACCCCACAGATTAATAACAAATATATTAACAATATTATATAATTCCCGCATGGAGTGCCTTAATTGGTAACAGGTATGACAAGCCCGCGGACCCCAGTCATTAGCGTATTCACTAACGCTCCCATTGCAAAACGCACTGCAAAGTGTGTTGCAAAAGTCTCCACACTGGCCTTAAGTAGTTAATGTGGATCCTTCTTGTGGAAGGATCATGACTGTTGTAGAAGTCAACTAATTTACGTAGCATCAGGTCGACAGCTGACGTAAAACTTGTCAAAAAGTTTGAGGCTTCCTAAGAATAATATAGACGAGTTTTGCCATCACGGATGTTCACGGAGAAAACAAAATTGGGTAATTGGATGTGGAGATAGCTTAAGGTACAAAGTGACAAGTACCAGCCTGAAAGCATCTGCGATAGTTGTTCCATCATTTATATGTGCCGGTCTACCCAACGGCCGTGATGTCGATGGTGTAGAGAAAGTTCTAAAGTGTTTTGGGTTAGATTCGCACTTGAGTAAGCAGGATAAGTTCAAAGTGAGAGTAGGTACGTGGAATGTAGGAATATTGACAGGTAGGAGCAGGAATTTAGTAGACGTTTTGAAGAGGAGGAATGTGAATATTTGTTGTGCGAAAGAAACAAAGTGGAAAGGAGAAAAACAAGGGAAATTGGTGAGGGGTATAAAAATATATACTCAGGAAGGACTAGGGCAAGGAATGGTGTACAAGTGATGTTAGATGAAGAAACAAAACAAAAAGTGGTAGAGGTGGTTATGAAAAGTGATAGAATAATTTTGGCAAGAGAAATATTAGAGGATAATGTATTGAATATAGTAAGTGCATATAATCCACAAGTGGGACATGAAGAAAGTCAGAAAGAAGAGTTCTGGCAAGAGATAGATGAAGTAATGTAAGGAGTACAAGAAATTAAGGATATTGTAATTTGTGGGAATATGAATGGATATGTAGGCTGTGATAGAATAGATTATGATAGAGTGCACGGAGAATATGGTTTTGAAGAAAGAAATTTGGCTGGAGAAAAAATACTTGGCTTTGCATCAGAGTATGAATTAGCGATTATGAATACTTATTTTAGGAAGAGAGAAGAGAATTATATAACCCATATAAGTGGAGGAAACAACCATAAATTGATTATTTTATGTGGAAAATAGTGGTTTGAAACAGTGTGAGGACTGTAAAGCAATCCCAGGGAAAAGAGTGACACCATAGCATAGTTTAATAGTTATGGATATTTGGTGTATGAAAAAGTGGGTGTACAAAAATAAGAATATAAATAAGGAACCAAAGATTGGGTGGTGGAAATTAGCGGATGAAAATGAAAAAAGTATTTACAAAAAAACTGATTGAGACAGGGGTGTGGACTGTGGAACATGGAAGGGAATATAAACGAAATGTGAGAAACAATATTGTAAAGGGTTTTAAGAGGGTTGGAAAGAAAATCATTGGCGAGAATAGAGGTAGTATGCCAGAGGATAAACTAACATGGTGGTGGGCAAATAAGTAAAAGAGATAATATCAAAGAAAAAAACATAGTTTAAGAAATGTCAGAATACTAGGGATAGATTTAAAAGTTCATGTAAAGCAGCAAAAAATGCATGAAACAGAATTAAGTGTGGGCGGATGAAGTGGAGAAAAGCTTCAGGTATTTTTTGTGCCATCGCCAATCAATTCAAACCGACAACAACGTGATCCGTCCATCAATGTACCAATTGTCCTGCCAATTGTCACCATCGATTCACCATTAGTTTTGTTATGGTTTTTCAAGCTGGATGGCTAGTCCGGCTCAGGTAGTTAGGTCAATGATTTTTTTGTTGATTTATTCATACCTACGACCTACCTATTTAATTATTCTTGTATGATATCAGATATACTAACTTTTAGTTTGTAAGTTTTCAATCGATGCAGTAATTAAAAACATAATTTATTTATACCATATTTAATAAAAAAACACCTAGCGTTAATGAATTATTATTTTTTATGTGTGTCCTCCTCTTGTGTAATTTTTGTCATCTTGGCTAAAAGTTGATCTAGTTAATATTTTTGTTATCCGTTTTCCATTTTTTTTTTTTTAATATAGTCCATACACTACATATACCAATCGTATCGGCGTATTGGTGTATACATCGCCCAACCATCATCGCATCAGGCCATATGTCAAATACACAAAATTTTTGGAGTCGCTTCAAAAAATGAGATAATTAAGTAGGTACACCAATTTAAATATTAATAATCATCTATTTTTCTTAGGACTGCCCCTAAAATTTGCTGCCTGGGGTGATCGCCCCACCTAAATGTGTCACTGACCCCTATGTTTACTAAGAAACGTATCATATATTTTCATAGATCAATTGTGGAGGGGGAGGGTCAAACCCCGTGACCTTATTTAGCACGCATTTGTTTCGCACCGTCCAAATTTTCATATATTATACGAGTATATAAGTACACGTAGAATATTCAATTCGTAATGTAATTTACAAATCGAGTATAATAAATATACAAATACAATTTTTGATTAACATGTTCACAGAAAAAAAAAAATTAATTAAATAATAAAATTAAAATTAAATATATTACACTAATACTGTTAGTTTAAATATTCAAATACCTACATGACATATTAAACAACTTGTAACCTACATTTTGGAATGTTAACGTGTGGCAAATAGAGCATGGGATATAATGAATAATATATTTAATGGTGTCCTAAAGTACGAATCAGGAATCTGGATTATATATGTATTAAACTTATATCGGCGACCGACTATGTATTTTAAATTATAATTACTTAGATTAAATTTTTTTAAGTATTTATAACACATATAAGTTATTATTTATTAATGAAAAATTGCTAAAGATGTATCACAGATTTTTATACTTATTATATAGTCATACCGTCAATTTTAACATTAAATTTGCCCACACTACACTACATCTATTATAAATTAAAACGGTGGTATATGAGATAAATCAAATGGGGACATGGGGTATAATTTATCATAATTCGTTTAATTTGAGGATTTTATTATATTTAGTTATATATATATATACTCTAATAAAATAATATAAATATAATATTAAAATTTCATTTTAAACAATTGAACAGTTAAAAAATAACCTTTATGAACTTTTGCACACCTTTATGAAAAACTGAAATGGTATGTCTGTTATTGGGATAACAATGAATTTTAAAAATCAACAATGTCTTATAACTTTATACCTAATATTCTATTTATTGACTTCCAAATTTAGTTGGATATTTTTGCCGTACTCTGTATACTTATTTTTGTGTTTCAAAATAATGATCCACATAGTAGCTAGTATTGCTTTTAATAATTTTAAATAGGATCCAGTAATAAATTATAATCGTTTTGAATTATTTTTACTTATTTTGAACATAAAACGGAATACTTATACATAGTGCCAAGGTTGTTTTTGAAAATGAGATGTGCGTTTTTCATAATATTTTTATTATATACTTTCGAGCTATTATTATATTCAATATTGTGTCTATCCTGCAAAACAATTGATTTCTTTTATAGAGACAAACCGTTTTCACGTTATCGCTGAGGTTTCGGTACAGCGCTGTTAGATATATAGTATAACGATCCCCAAGACTCATTAGGCTGGGACACATAATCGGATCATTCCCCTGCATTTTCTCCAATCACCCCACCCCTCCCCCACGGGGGAAATCTGGTGGCGAATAGCCGACAGATTGCACGTTAAGCTGCAAGTATAGAATATACCTATATACACGTTGGTGGATATATGTAAACCTATTATGTTCGAATAATCGGCAACAATGTATCCTGTACCAATTCCCTTGTTTCACTTTGCTGCCATCGCACTATTATATAATATTCGTTTTAAATTACCAAAGCAGATAGCCAAAACAGTTCAAAAATAATTTTCGGAAAATCACAATAATTTCCAATAAATGCCATATTACAAAACGGTATTTAATACATTTATAAATGTGTATATAGAAGGCGGATGACGGGTATTACAATATGAACGTGTACGATGAATAATAACGTTTATACGCCTAGCTATACGCCATTCGTCAGCTCAACTGAAACAATATCGAACCGTACATGTCACAAAACATTGCTGATTGTACAGTATTTGACTTGTAAACAGAACACATTTATCTCTCTGTAACAATAATATATTATATCAAATTTGAAAAAAAAAAAAATAGGAATAATACTGGCATTCTCAAACGATCCTAAACCAAACAAAAGCATTTCCCCTCTTTTTTTATATACCGACAGGTTTGTATCATTTGACATTGAAATAAAATCGACATAAACTTCAACTGTCAGAAAAAAAAGTTTCAAGTTTTGTAACGATAAACATAAAATGTGTTTCTAAATATCATGAAGTATTAGGGTATGTTAAAGAATTTTACCAAAAAAGTACGACGTAGACGGTTTTCACGAAAACAATAAGTTTAAAATTATACAGTACACATTTACTAATAGATCAACACAAGAAATAGGGTAATATAATTTCTATAATAATAAGTAGCCAGTAGGTAGGTAACTATAATCGTGGTCCATAGAGCGTATAGGTATACAAAACCTTTTTAAAACCCAAAAAGTAATTCAATAGCATTGATTTCATCAATCAAAATAAAAATTACAAAAAAAAAAAAAAAATTAAAATCAAGATTATCTAAATATAATTAAAATCTAATTCGAATAAAGTAATAAATAAAATTAAAATTAAAAATAGTATTGAAAAAAAGTCAAAATTGAAACTACGTTATTTTAAATAAAAATATAAAATAATTGTATTTAAAGTCAAAACCGAAACTCAAATTTTTTAAAACCGGTATTTTAAATCGAAATTTAATATATAAAATACCGGTATATAAAGTCAAAACCAAATATGAAATTTTTAAAATCGGTATTTTAATTTGAAATCGAAAATATAAAAACCGGTAAATATAAAGTAAAAACTGAAAAAGAAATTTTTTTAAATCGATATTTCAAATCTAAATCAAAATGGAAAATTTAAAATACCGGTATGCAAAGTCAAAATCGAAACCGAAAAAAACGTAAGACCGGTATTCAAAATCGAAATAAAAATCGACATATTTTTTACGGTTACAAGCCCTGGAAAAACAACCTGCTGTATAATAACAATGATGTATAAACTACAGATATTATTTTCGATACCTATACAATGTGTTGAACGATGAAGGTAACACTAAATATTTCGAACACATGACTTTGAATTTAAATCCGGTTTTTTTCACTGTTTAAAGGAATAATTAATACACTATTTTTTTTAAAAATTTGTTCATACATGCGTAGCCAAACAACATATTTTTTTTATTGCAACTCCCCTGTTTAAGTTTAAATCTGAATTAAATTATTTTTTCAAACAACTTTGACTTATAAAGTTTTTTTCTTGAAAATTGATCAGACCAAAAATAAGAGTGAATTAACATTTCAATTTATGCAACTGGTATTTATCGCATTTTTTTCATCTACTGTCAGTTTTGTAAATTCCAATGTAATTCCAAATAATTTGTCATGACACAGGTGAATTGTCATAAGCACATGTTTACAATATTCTTACTAAATTATTAACCTTGAATTTATCGTACACGGTACAAGTTTCAAGTTTGGTTAGTTAACTAAATAAATTTTAAAAATGTAGATTCATCATTTAAATTTAAAGTTTCTTTTTTATTTACAAAATTGTAATTTTATTTTTCCAAAATTTCCAAAAGCATGCTATTAATAATAAATAATTTTGGTTTTACATTTCTATCAAAATTATCTCCACTGTTATTAATTTTTGTTAAACGTCATAAACTATTTGATTAAGTACTTGTTAAATGATATATATATTTTGAGCAATTGATATGGTAAATTACTAACGTAATTATATCTAACTCGTACCTATACATAATTTAATTGCAAAAATGATATCACAATTGTAAATAAAAATAGATTTTAAATTTTAATGACGAACCTACATTTTTTAAGATTTGTTTAGTTAATTAACCAAACTTGAAACTTGTATATCATGTACGATAAATTGAAGTTAATTATTTGGTAAAAATAATGTAAACATGTTAGTACTTCTACTATGGTTGCATTTAAAAAAAAAATTCATTTTGCTGAACATGCACAGTCAAAAAGGGTTGAAATTTTTAATTTTTCAAAAAATGGTGTACCAAATAATAATTATTTATTTAGGTAATTAAAAAACCTGATTTAAATTTAACGTTTTGTGGTCGATATATTTTGTGTTACCTTTATCGTCGAACACTGTAATATAATATAGGTACTGATGTTTGTAAATTATCAATTGCATTCACTGTATAATATAATATATATATATATACAATAACAAGACAAAAATAATGATCGGATAAAGATTTGTGCAAAGAATCACTAATATCAACGTTTGTCACGGGTGAAAATTAAAAAATACTATTTATTTAAGACTATTTATTATATAAGTAGGTATTATTTTGTTTTGGGTTAAAATTCAAAATCTAATATTGACGATGAAAACATTGTATTTATAAATATGTAATACCATTATGATAAATCACATAATAATATTTAACATTTATAATATAACAATGAATTAAATTAAATTAATTTAGCAGTGCAATATTAACAAATTTGGCATCTACTTGTTATTCAAGTAGATTATTTAAAAGAATTATTTAAAGAATATTTATTAGTAGTAATTTGAATTCCTGTAATTTTTTGAGTTAACATTTAAATTCTAGAGCATATGTGTTGTCAATATAGATTTAATTACAATCGTCTTACATCAAATTAACACGGAATCATTATGCCAATATATTCTCTGGTGTTGCTATATTTAATGTCTTTATATTTATAGAAAAAATAGTCATATTTTTTTGAAAATTATTAAGCTAATAAAATTAAAATGTACATTTTTGGTTCCTGTTTATGTTCTAATATCTAAAAATAATAACATACTAAAATATGCATTATGCGACTTCAAATTTCAATCTAATTTACCGTGTTGCACCTTTCACAAGGGTCAACTTTTAACTATCCCATAACCTTGGCTTATTCAACCACCTCTATTTTAGAATTATGTTAAACCTGCATATTTTATAATTAATTGTGGTATGCTTTGTCGGGGTTATAATATTTTAGTTCAACAACAACTAATTTATTAATTGTTATAACTTATATTAAGAGTAGTATTATTTCATAGTTCATAGTATATTAGAAATAATTTTAAGAGCCCGTTTACTAAAATATGCACGTATTCGATTGATTATTTATGTAGATATCTGCAGCTATATACATAGGTATATATAATCTGCAGGTTAAATACAAAATTTTAAGAAAATATATATAATATATATAGCATAATATATTTATTAAATACTTACAACCAAAAATTATCACAAGAGTGATGAAGAATTGCAGAATATCCCTTAAAAATGCAAATTTGTAAGTGATATATTTGATCAATACATTTTATTAATTCGTATTTTGGATGAATTGAAATTTTTTTCATTGAACTCCAAAAATTAGGAAGACCTATTTGACACACACTATAATATATTTGTAACACACCCACAGACACGTATATCTTAATATGGTAGATATATAGATCTTGTGAACTGATAGACCATAATATATTCATTGTAACGCAGCTCTTAACATGGAGCCTGGTAAGGAATAACTTTGCATTTTAACCATTATACGTTTTATTAAATTTAAATCGTAAAACAATACAACTTAGGCAATAAAAATAGGTTTTATTTTAAACTTGTACGTGATTTTTTATATTTTCTATAAAATCTATTTATTTTATTTTTTTATCTATTTAATAAATTGCATTAATGGATTATGATTTACTATATATATTCTATTAAAAATATTACCCTATATGTATATATTACGTATTAAAATTCAGTGACCGATCCAGAGGGGAAAAGGGGTATTTTCACCTAAAACCATATTTTTTATTATATATTACAATGCTCAACCTCATTAATTATTATTTATGTAATAAATAAAACATATTTGAACATGTGAAATTGTGCAGGCCTTTTCCACTAATACAAAAAAATCTACCTCTGAATCCATATCTCCTCAAACATACAATTAAATAATTTATTTTATTTGAACTTCAAACCTATGTATTAAAAAATATATAAAATTATTATAATTGTATTTTTTGATTTAACTCAATACGTTTATATAGATAGTAAAACTGATTATTTGAAATAAATGTGTTATTATAACTGTTATTACTCTTATTTATTTAATATTTAATCATATACTCTGTTTATTTTTTTTTTTTTGAAAAATAATTTACAACAAATTGTACAAAGTAGGTAAAACGAATTTTAAATTTAATTTCTAAAAATTCAACACGAAGAGTATATAAATTTCATCACAATTACAAAGTGAGACATCTATTAATCAATAAATATTTTGTAATCTTAAACATTTAATGTAATGTTAATAGTTAAATATTTGATGTAACGTTAAAAGTTAAATGTTTAATAATAAATATTTGATGTAACGTTATTAATTGAATGTTTAAGAACAAACGTTTAATGAACAATAAATAAATGTAAAATAATTAATGTTTAAAGTTTAATATAGGATAAAATTTCATTGAATATTAAATATTAAATATTTTAAAATTAATGTTCAACATGACCTTTGAAAAACAATGTTTAATTTAACATTTTCATTTTGTTAATATTTCAATGTTTAGTGCTTATTGGATAAATTTCAGAAGGGGCAGATTTAAATAAATTATAATATTTTTATGTTATAAATTACCAGTCTTAGCAATAATACATTATAAAATTATTCTCCAGGAGGACATTTCCCTCTTCTAACCCCCATAGGCAACTATGGGCTATGGATATTGAGATTAAAAAAGGTAAGGTGTATCTAAAAGCACGAAAAGATACGTCCACTTCTCGGCTACCTGCATCAAAGGTATTTTGGAATTGATGGTTAATTGCCCACGGAATAGTATACGATAATATAGGCATGGCAAAGGAGGGGAAATTTTTGAATCGTCACTGCGAATTTAATAGTCCAACAAATAATTATTGGATTTAAAAATCCAACACTTAATAATATTATAATATATATTAAGAGTAGTTTAAAAATATTCACGTGTTTGTACCACTATTTATTATTGTGTAATCATGATGTTTATTTAAAAAAACATAAAAAATATTTTCGTAATTCCAATAGTACACATTTTATAATTATCGTAGTTTAAAGATTTTGACCAATAGAAAGATAAGAACATAAAATATGATTGTACGTCAGCGTTTTGCGATTAGTTAACTCTACTAAGTTCTATAAATAATTGAGAAACATTAAAAAATCTTATTTTCCTAAATTATATATAAATTACAATTTCAAAAAAAAAAAATTAAAAAACTGACGCACAATTATAGTTTAAGTTCTCATATTTCTATTGATACCAAAATTGAAGGACGCCATACACCTGATTTTTAAGGGGTTTTGTATAAGCAATTTGCAATTTGTATTAATCTTTAAGAAAAATAAAAAAAACAAACAATTTAAACATATTTTAAAAGTAATTTAAAAATATATCTGTGTCAGTACTGTTTTTAATTGTCGGGTAATCATGATATTTGTTAAAATACATATTGATGCATTTTTCATTTTTATCAACTTGAGAATATTGTAGAAAGTTGAAATAAAATATAAAGAAAATAATTCTTTAGTGACTGATAGAGCCGATTTTTGATATTATGCATTTTTACACGTTTTATGAACTGTTAAAAAAAATCAAAAAAAAAATTTCAACATCAGTTGCTAGATAATGTTGTTGGCTATAATTTGTTTTTTATTTCGCATTTCCCACATGTTTGTAAGTTGATAAAAATGAAAAATGCTAATGTAAGTTTTTCATTGAAAAATTATCGATGTGGCGTCCTCTTAAGAGGATATGTTACACTCGCATTTGTTGTTTCTGTCTATCTAACAGATAATATATTAAAATCACACTACGCAGAATTGAAATATTGGCGTTTAGATTAAATTTAGAGTATAAACACTTATTATTGAATTTGAAGTGAGGAATATTTTCGAGTGAACCTCATGGGCATTTCGTAAAATATCATCTGACGAAAAAGTTAAAGCTATTTAAAAATATCAAAAACTAAAAATACCGTAACTTTTTTTTCTGACAATATTTTACAAAAAACCCATGAAGTTCACTCGAAATTATTCTTGTCGTTAAATTTGATAATAGGTGTTTAAGCTCTAAATCTAACCAAAATGCCATAATTTCAATTTTTCGTTGTATAATTTTGCTATATTGCCAATCAGATGGACGGAGACAGAAAATGCGGGTATAGCATCCTCTTAACCTACGACAATTATACAATATGTACTATTGAAAGTGCATAAAGGGGGTTTCCGCCATGTTTCAAACGTGTAGCATTTTCTTAAATGCATATTTGATCAATTTTTTAGGGCTTACACGCATACATTCATTTAAGAGCCCTGATGATTCTATACATTATCGATATTTTAGGTAAAATTGAATTTTGTTATGCAACTTCAAACACCGACTCATTCATATACAGGTATAAGTACTTATAACGTACACCTATACTTCTGATTATGAGAAAGGAAAGAAAGCAAAGATTTGTTTATGTAACTATTATTTATTAAAATCATCAATATAATATGCGTTTTAACAAATGATTTTTATTCGAATATGGAATTCCGGCGGCAGAAATCAATACAATTCATTATTTATACTCAATAGGTAGGAGGTGGCACGTTCGTATATTACATTTCGATTAATAATTGATCAAATCCCAGTTAATCATCTAATAGTAATTATATTATTGTTGGACAGGAGCGCGTGCTGTTAATGGACACGGTACAATAATATATGGATTTTGACCAAACCCTCGGTTATGGTTGTAGTCGGAATTACGTATATGTACTATTATGCATATTATATGGTACCATATATATATGTATATATCGTCATATGTGCGCATTTAAATATTGCACTGTAAGCCGAAAACCATTAATTCTTGACATTACCTCGTACTTTAGTGTCTATCATTTATTCACCACGGCGGTGTACTTTAAACGGCCGCAGTAATGGCGACGCGGGGCTTAAGTGAATATTTTACGTATTTATAACAGCAAAATCGTCCCACGGTGGCAATAACGATATTATTTCAACCCCTTTCCCGTCCGCTATAAAGGCCGTCGGAGAAAAAAAAACCGTCTCGGAATACCAAAAGCAAGCATACGAAAGCCGATCGGAGACAATGCCGTGAAATGCGTTTCAGTCCCCTCGGTCGCCCCCCCCTCATCTTTTACGCCGACGGTAAAGTCGTTTAAATGAATTCTTCAAGACACGTAGAGACGTTTATTTTTTCGTTTTGTTTTATTTCTCTATTTTTGTTTAGCTCTTAAAGTTTATACTGGAAAACCCATTTTTAACCCGGCACACGGCCCCGTGGGATTTTCGTAGGTATGGAAAAATGTCCGCATTTATACACGACTGAAAATAGCGCTGTAACTATTGTTAACAGAAAAAAAAAAACGTACATATACGAAGTACAAAGGTCGAAAGAGTGGCGTGTTATGGGCACGTCATTAGGGAATCTAAAACGGAGTGACTGGCAACACACGATGGGCCTTTCGGTACTCGATGTAAACGGTTAACACTCTGACGTTTATTAAATTTTTCGAACTTCAGCAAATCGCCTTTGAGTTTAGACAGGGCGTCTCATGTGCTCGATGTAAGTGGCGAGTTCAACAATGATACATTGTCTTATAAATTGACAGTGTATATATGTTGTTTCAATTTCATTTTACCTTAAATTCAAAAAAGTCAATATGTTTTAAACATCTTATATTATTTAGTTAACATATAGGATCTATATAGGTATTATAAAAGTTTCGAGTTGATGGCCTAAATGTTTAATGATAATATTGATAATGATATAATGTATACTTTTAAAGTCTTATATAAAAAATAGTCTACTATTACCGCAATATCGTCTACACGTATGATCGTACTTATACAAACATTGAAAAAAATATTTTAGTATAACATAATTTAATAAAACTGATATATTTTCTGTTGGCGTCTAGTGGTAGATCAATAGTTTATCTGTAATCTGTTCATTCACTGTGCATCAACATTTGTGTAAATAGATAAATATTGTAATATTTGCAGGACTTACCTATATGTTTATAATATTATATTTGTTTGTGATTAATTATGAAATGTGTAAAATTGAGTGTCCAGCTATCATAGGTACGTAATATCTTATAGAAGGCCGAATTTTATAAATAATAACCAAATGCATTTAGGGATTTTCTCCCTATTCACATCTCTATTATATTTTGCTCAACACTTATTTTGAATAATAAATATTATATAATTATTGTAAAAATGTATTATGTTCACCAATTTAAATTCTTTTTCATAGAGATTTTTTCATCAGAAAATGTTCATGTAGGTTTATGTGAAAAATTTGAATTTTAGTGTATTACAATTTATAATTACGTCACGTTTCTTGAAAACCTAAAGGTCTGTAATAATACATGATATCTTCTGTATATAATTACCAAGTATTGTGGTTTTGTTTTTATTAAATAACAGTACGTTTGTCGTAGTAAAGATTCTACTTATGGCTTAACATACAGATATCTAATAGTTATCAATAATCAATGGTAATCAATTATTGATTTGTGATATCTGATAATGGATTAATTTTTCACAATTTATTATATTTATATTAGATATAAAGTTAATAAATATATTATTTTAAAATATTATTGGAATGTATATATATTATATCTAGATTTGTACTAACATTAAAATTAGTAGTTTGTTAAGTATTTTTTTTTAAATTTTTACCATTGATGGTTGAGATAATCCAGTTTTGGTAGACCTCTTGTAATAAATCAAATACATCATTCATTCCTATAAATCAATATAATGTTAAATTTCGTATTTCAATAGGTACCTATTATAATGGAATTCAATATAGTCCATACTTTTATGTTTTATATAATGTCATTCATTAGCATAGAAAATATTCATAAACATGTAATTATTTATAGTTCTTTTCAAATGACCTATATAAATGTTTAAATGAATGAATGAAAATCAAACTTCTATCTACAAGATTGGTATGCAATTTTTGGTATGTTATTGTATAACACTATTAAGTTTTACATTGTAATTAATATTTGTAAACTATTAACTAAGGTACAAATTGTTCATTTAAAAATAATTTTAGGTATTACCCTATTCTTTTAAATAGTTAATATTATATTCACGTAAAAGTTAAGTGATTGTTATTTACTAACATAAAGAAAGCTTAAAGCATAAGTATAAGTACCTACTGTACTACAAGTACTTTCTCACATCGTTTTATCCCGTATTGTTACTTATTGAACGTTAAAAGTTCAACTTGAAGCTCACGTATACTGTTTTAGAAGCTCAACTCATCATGTAAAAAGCACAGTAAATTATTATAATTAATTTTAAATTTACAAACTATATACTAAGAAATTATTTTTTAATAATTATTATAAATCCGAAGTTACAATATTATACACTTTTATATTGTGTATACGTATTTCAACAACTATGTTATCATGTTCGGCACGTACCAAAAACTAACCGTCTCCAAACATACATTGTATACGTGATGGTACGCGCTATAAATGACCACATAGTTGTTGAAATACGTATACGCAAAATAAAAGTGCATACTATTGTGGCTTCGTGTGTATAATATAATAACTATAAATAGTTACAAGTACTCATATATAAATATATATTATATATTAAATTATAAAATAGTTATTACTTATATTTTTAAGTGGTACTATATAGTTGGTAACATTGGTATTTTCATGAGTAGAAGCGATAATAAATATATTAAATTTTCCATTAAGTACCTCTTTTTTTTTCAAATACAAATATTATTAGGTAGGTATTAAAAAAAATTAAATGCTTAACTTGAAGATGATTCGAGTGTAATATGAGAATTATTATTTATATAGTAATTGGCAAACGACAAGTGAAAAACTTTTTATATTCTTACACTTTTATTTTTTTGTCAAAAAATAATAACTTTTATAATTAATTTATATTATACCATGGATTTTATAGTTCCAAAGGTTCATATAATTTAGTTTCAATATTAATAATTGTCAATAAATTAATTTTAATACCTACATTTTTAATCTCGTACATGCCAATGTTATGAATCTGTACTAACCTAATTAGATTCTGTCAAGAATGAAATACTTTCATTTTTCACTGCAGATTAACTGAACACTAAAAATTCTAGAGATGATTATAGAGAATTATATTATAGCTTACTGTTAAATTCTCGAGAGGAGTTCCTCAAACAGAAATCAAATTTATGAAACCAGGAGCAACGCACCGTGCAACATTTATAGCCCATTTGGTTTATGACATTTAGATATTTCTTTTATTAAATGAAGCGCTTCATTAAACTGTTATATAACATTTAAATTATTAACTCAAGGAATTTTGTATTTTTGGAATCAAGTTTAACATCAGGAGCTAGTTCTCATCACGTTTTAGAATATCTGTCTCGAAGAATAGTCGTTTCTTATTTGACCGTTTACTGGATTCTGGAGACAGAATTTTTCTTGGTACCCTAAAAAAGCTCAAATGAGACTTATGATACCTTTAAGAGTAACCGATTAGTTTTATTTTTTTTGATGGCTCAATCTTGGTTGAAGAAAATAGGAAGATGGTATTGCTGTATCGGGATTAGATCCGTCTTCCATTTCGGAAGATCTACGGAAGCGAATCATTCTTTCTGATCACGGCATTCTAGTGAAAGCGATTACTAACATTGTGACAAAGAATAGAAAGATGGATTTTTAAAGTTTTTCCTTAAACAGAGAATTTTTGAAGGAGGACTCTTATACTTGGTCGGATAACCCATTATATTGTGAAATCCAACGATCACTGGCTACGTGTCAACAATGATAGGTACTGATTAGAGAATAATGGCTACGCACTAAATTGGAAGAGCAAACTCAGTGCATCCATTAAACAGTAGTACAGCATCGTAAGCTACTTTCGTTTATCACTAAAGCAGTAATCAACAAACAAATATGAAATGTCAACCATAATCAGCTTCAAATCTTTATCATTACATTTTCAATTCAATTGTATCTACATTTTTAATTTGAAATAAAACAAAATATGTTTGATTATTTTTATCATTTATTTATGAAATAAAATTATTATCTAAATTTACATTGTTATACTAGTTGAGCACATACTAAATGTTTGAAGGGTTTTTAATTCAAATGAAACCAATGTGGGGGGCATGGTTTATTTATATTTTTTTTATATTTTAAAAGTTTATAAAAATAATAGCTTAAAATAAGTCCACTTGTAATTTAGTCTTCAAATATTCAAAAAAACAATAACAATAAGGCAATAAAATATGTAATTTATATTTATTTAGTTATTAAAATATAATTAAAATAGTAACTATATTCTATAGCTTATATATATATATATATATATATAAACTATATAGATATATGATTAAGTTTAAGTTTCAACAATTCTAATTGAAAAATTTAAATCCATGCTTTACTCAGAATCTATAACCTATATACTTGGTATTTATCGGAGAAAATATCAATATATTGATTTTTAAAATAATTTAAAAACATGAATGTTGTATAATTTATTAAGTGAATTTTATAAAATAATAGGTAGGTGAGGCTGGGGATAGTTGTAACACATTTTATATTTACAGCTGGTGTCGGATATGTCTATTTTTCAACCCGGGGAAAAATATGAAATTTGCGTCGCTTAAAAAAAAAAAAAAAATTCATGCATTTTTTCTGTAATTGGACGAAAAATCGAATGTTTATCGACGATTTTTACTTCCCCGAAAAATATATAAGCGAAAAAAAAATTTGCCAATTCAACCCCACAAACCTTAAAAATTACCAATTAATTGCCGACTGGATTTAATTTTGCTGAATTATTTCTTGAGTCTCGAAATTTTTTATGTTAAAAATGTTTATTTAAATGTGTGAAATTGTCATTTTTCACCTGCAGGTATCAAATCAAAGTCACCTGCGTACTGTATGATGGTACGATAGATATTAGACCTCAAGATAAGATTAATATTTTGTAGCAAAATATATTATATAAGACAATACTTACTATAAAGTTAACAAATTTCAAATTGTGATAACTCTAAAGAATTATTTTAAGTTATTATATAAGTTATTGCAAAATAAATTTGAATTTAAATTGTCTTATTTTACAAAATAATCTTAACAGTAATGATTAATAAAAATTATGTGGCTGAAACATATAGTTAATTTAAAATATATAATATTAACATTACACAATTGATAAAAATCAATCGTACCAACTTTACAGAAAAATTAGATATTTCGAATCTTTTTTTCTTAAATATGTATTTTTTGATCAAAAAAATATTAGTGGAGTCGGAACTTGGCGATCGGAACTAATTGTTTTTTTTTTTTTTTTTAGAAAGAAATGATCTTACCCAATGTGCGAAGTGCTTCCCGGCTTTTAAGTTCACCATAACTGACAATAGAGAGTAGCATAGACGGATTGCCTGCAAAATAATAAAAACAATAATTTTTTTAAATTGCAATACCTATATTTTTTAATTTGGTTGAATTTATACTTAATAATATTTTTTAACATTATATATATATTGATTTTTCAAATTAATACCAATACAATAATATTTTGTATTAATTAAGTTTGTTTTTTCAATACATTTTTAGTTTGGAATTGAGTTTTAAACTAGTACGTATACACTATGTACACTTGTAAACGATTTATTACATTGTTATCTAAAGTTTTAGTATCTGTATTTCCCTGTGGCAATAGGCTCAAAGCTAGAAAAAGTACCCTTATGTATTATTTTATCGGTAGAACTTTGAAAGGTACCTATATAAAATACTTGTTAAAATGAAATTGTTCAATTCCAAAGCCTTAAGGAAAAAAATTTAAGTTGAAAAAAATCACAAAGTTAAAATGAACATTTGAAGTTGGGTACCTTGATATTTTCAAAAATGATAATATTTATCAAGTACTTATACTATATGATAGAATATGATATTATATATAAAAAAAATTTTTATTATTAAATTTGTATTTAATTATAATTTGGTAGATATATACTTATAATATAATACATAAGTGTGTAAACATTCCCAAATTAACGATTTTCGTCGTGGTTATTTTCATGTACAATTTATGAGCGTTATTCATTTTCATTGCTAATAAAATTAGTTTTTTACATTCTATATCCATTTATCTTCCCAATTGCCACTACACATTGCAAAATTTATTGAATTTTAAGTTGGCTACAATTTTTTTCACCTATATATTTTTTTTTAATGTTAACTTGAACATATTTTAGAGAGTATTAGATTAAACTTAATCCAATATAAACAAATTGTGCCCGAGTTATTTTTATTGCCGTCTGGTCTCTTATCGTCGTCGTCGTTGTTGTCCGTAATAATACACATTAAATAATAAACAATATTTTATCAAGATATATATTTTAATATCGTCTTGATACCTACTTAAAATGTATCTTTTGTGCATGTTGTTTTCGTAATTAATAAAATGCAATAAATTAATAATTAATATAGTAGGTATGTATTATAGTAATAAGTGTACTTTGATTAATATATATATATTTAAATGTACCTATACATTTTCAATACTATATTTTATTTTTATTTATTGTTTATAGAAAATAAAATATTTTTAAAGATTATATGTAATAATATAATATTTTGCAGAATTTAAAACTGCTTCCGAAAATAGCACTAAATTTTTGAGAACCGGTAACCGGTATTAAGTGATTTTTTAAATACATAGATATCGGTAAACTGTTTAAATAATTAAAAAATAGGTGGTTACCACTTATCGGTTAAAAACCACTTCCTAATTTTTAGGGTAACCGCTTCTCAGTTTAAAACCGCTTCCTACTTCTCATAACCGGTTACCGGTTTTAAGTTGTTTTTAACTTTTTAAAACGGGTCTAGGACATCTCGCTGCCACTGTCTCGCCGCCGGACACTTCGCCACTACAACCAAGCAATTTTTTACTTTAGAAAATGAATACCTATTTAAATTTTTCAGCCTTATGATATATAGGTAATATAATAGGGAAAAATATGTTCCCTATTAGTGGAACGCAGGCGTGGATTCAAGAGTAGGAAGTGAAGGAGAACGTGCCCTTTACAAATCCAAAAAAACATATAAGTACCTATAATATGTTTTATAGACATAATTTTAGGCAAATAGGTATCCGTAAAAACATTTAAGGGTATGTGCCCCCCCCCCTCCGGAAAATATTTCTGGATCCGCTCCTGGTGTAACTATTATATACATCAATATAAAAATATACGCCTTTATAGTTATAAAAATAATAAATAAATAAGGAAATAAAAATCATCCCCTTTATTTATTATATATGGTTTTTTTTATAAAATACTTATCTTTATTTTAGTACTGTATCTACTATACTATTATAAATATTTATACTTTCTTCTGTTACTTACTCGATGAGTCGTAGCATGGAAATTTTCGAATTAAAATATCTGAATGAGCGTATAAGTGCCTGTAATTAAAATAGTATCTATCCGTAAAACGATAACAATTTAAATAATTCTGCCTAAAACTAAACAATACTACATTAAGAGGACATAAATTCTCGATTTTCAAGAGGTTCTGTACAGGAGTTTTAAAAAAAGTGAAAATTTAACTATTTAAAAAGTGTTAAATACGTTTTAAAAATGGTACGTACTATGTCAGTTCCATTTTTTATTATTGCGTAATCTTAAATGTTTTTTTTAAAAAAATGTGAAAATTGCCTTCCACTCGACTTCTACAGTTCTACAGGCGTCGCACACTAGAGACCTAGACCCAAGAATTTTCCATAAAGCTTAATCCGGCCTGAAAATAATATTTAAAAATTTACCCAACTTGAAAAGAAAAATTTTTGTTTTAAGAAAGCTCGGCCCAGCCAGGTCAGAGTATTTATAATAAAAGCTCATGCTGATCCGGCCTGAGTATTTATCATTAAGCTTGGCCCTAATAAAAAAAATCTCAAAAATGTCCATCTTGACTCAAAAAAATTGCATTAAAAAAAACTTGACTTAACTCTGGTGTTCAGTGTAAAAGATTGAACCAGTTATGCCCAATTTTATATTAAATTCGACAATATATTTATATTATTGTCAGTTTGAAGGTAGGATTCCATGCACGCGTCTTTAGAACTGGCTTACATATTATAAATTGGTAGGTATTTATACTTATTAGAACTGTAGGAAGGTTCAGTGGGACTCTTGGCAATGTAATAATGTGCACCCTTGCCGACAAAATATTTCCTTAAAAACCCAAATAAGCAAAAAAAAGCTTTGATTTCCTTGATTTTTGTACCCCTTTAATGTTGCGCCCTTAGCCTGGGCCAGTTTCGCCATACCCTTGCTACGGCTTTGACACTTATTACCTTATCATTTGTTGATTATCGATTCGGATTTCAGTTTAACAATAATACTGGGAAGAATTATGGAAAATCCTTGATGTATAGACTATCTAATATCTATTAATATATACTACTTACTACAGGCATCTGCATTGCGTTAAATATATTTTATTTTGTAATAACAACATTATTTACGAGTATAATTATTATTATATTCTTATTTTAATATAATTATATTTGACATTTCTAGATATTTTTCGTTGAAAATAAAGCCCGGCCTGCTCCACATATTTTATTGTTTTAAAAAGAACGGCCTGAAAATGTTTCCTTTTTGAAAAGTCCGGTCCGGCCCGAGCCCAATAAATATTTTTCAAACCGGTTCCTGTCAAAAGTCTGAACGTGCCGGGTCCATGCAGGTCTTTATCGCACACTTCATTTTTAAGGGGTATAGGAAATTTTTTTTAGATATTTTAAAAATCTAACAATTAAAACTTAAATAATCCTTTTTATTGATATGTAATCACGATATCTGTTTAATAATACGTTTACACAAAACAAATTAAATAGTTTTTTAAGTTGATTTTAAAATTATAACACCTATTATATAATTTGTATACAATAACATTTCAGAGATAATCTCATTGGGGGTTTACAATTTTCTAAATATTAAGCTCGTTATTGAAGGTACAAAATACTATTTTTTCAACAGTCCATTAACTTTTAACTTTTTTTAAACATTATTTGAAAAAACTTCTACGAGATATCTCCAAAATATTGTTTTCTATCAATTATGTAATAGATATTTTAACTCTAAAATTATTTTAAAATGCCATTTTATTTGTTGTGCGTAAAAATCGAACTACTAGAATCATTTAAATTTTTGTAAGACGATTAGATCATTTTGATTAACAATTGATGAGGTAGAGAGCCACCTTAAACAAAAAATATTCAATTTTTTTAAATGAGGAATGCTTCTTGAAAGAGATTTTTTTGAAAACTATATTATACTGTACTATGTATATATAATTATATGTACTAATAAAAAAAAACCAATTATTTAGGTTTAAAAAATTAACTACAACAAAAAAATAGTAGGATGGGATACACGCTATCTTCGTAGCTCATCTATCTAAAAATTATTGAAAACAGTGGTAAAACATGAATATAAAAGACGAGAATATAATTTTAACTCTTTTACCTCTCCATATTATAATTTATTTTATTAGGTACCTTAGCTGGTATCGTACCTACCTATTATTATCCAAAGGTTGAAAGAGCTTTCCGGTGGTATAATTGTATAAAAATACGCACAGCTATGTGCGTATCACAATGTTGCTGACATACCTATCTATTTTGTCATGTATATAGCTATGTACCTACTATTAAAATATACTCATACAATTAAATATCATATTATAATATAATAATATAATAGGTATAAATAAAGATTAAATTGTTATAAATAAAAATACTAAGTAAAAATTATGAAGGCATGATAAACAAAACAAATAATATTTTTAATATTATAATATATAAATAATGATTTTTTTGGCACATTAGAAAAGGGTTAGCGGTTTTTTTTTGTTACTTTTAACATGGGTTATTTTTTTCTTTACAATTACCGGTAATGACATAAAACGATTACCGGTAAATTTAAAACCTCAAAATATAATTTTCGGTTACCGGTTACCGATGACCGCTTCTTAAATTTAAAAATAAAATCCTGGAAGCGGTTTTCGGTTATCAAAAAAAGGGATTTTAACCGGTTTTCAGGAAAAACCGTTTACTGCTTTTAAGCTCTGATATTTTGTTTTTATTCATTTTTTGTAAAATTTAAATACTCATTAAAAAATTATAATATTTTTGCACAAAATGATTGGAAATTATGAACATTTTTGGTTTTATAAAAAAACCGATACTATTTAAAAATTGAATAAAAATAATATACGTGTATGGTAATAAATCGATAGTGTTAGAAATTATGGAAAAAAATTATGTGCAAATATTTAAAAACATACTACGGTCTACGAGTATGCACAATATCAGTAGGTATTTTGTACTTATTTTAGCATAATATTAGGTAGGTATATATATTATATTATTATAACAATACCTACAAATTTAGTTTTTATCACACGATTAACATGGCACAAGTCGCAAAATAGATCCAATAATATAATTATATAGGTAATATAACCGTATAATATTATTGTACCAATGGTATATTGCATATAATATAGAACATTTATATTCTAACATTAGAAAACAGTGTATTAGATAGAATCTATTTTATCCTACAAAACAGTACCTAAGAATAAATTAGAGTATTATCTGTTGATGTCCATAATTAACCGATCAAAGTTTGATAATAGATAAATCATCAAGAGTTAGAATTTTTTAAAAAGGTACTTTAAAAAATGGCAGTTATAACCTCTATTATTCTAAACTCGTAATATACATATTCAATTAATTTGATTTCAAATATTCGAATATTTATATATAAATTATATTTAAGTATGTATATTTACTTTATAACATTTTGATGGTGTTTAATTATAATTTGTACATCATTTATTGTTACCAAATTGTTGTTTGGTGTTTTAAATCTATAAAATGTATTAAACCGTATTTCTTAAAATAACTACGATATATATATATATATATGTATATTTTACGGGCAAAGTAGGAAATCCGGGCATTGTTATACAATGCCTGGGCACATTTTGGCCAATGTAAGAATGATCATTTTAATACTAAAATTTGTCATACATTGACCGGGCATTGTACTAGATTGCCCGAGCAAAGTGTACCCTGCCCAGATTCAAGTGGGCAAAGTGAATTAAATACAGTGCGCTGCACACTTTTATATCAAATTTCATTTATACGTATAACAATATCACTACTAAACTATAATTAGATATTTTATTCGTATGCGACTATGCGACAGCTGCAATAATACGAACCGAACCGTAATCTAAACGATAAAATGATCACACAGTATTGTAGATAATATTTCATAATCGAATCGTTAAATTTCTATTCGATATTTTCTAATGATTATTGTCACGACAACGACGTCGCGTAGTCTGTCATTGTAGTGTAGTGCAGTTGGGTGTAGTGTTATTTTTTTCTTTTGGTCAAAGTTTCTAAGTATTTGTGTACTATTTTCTAACATAAAATGGAAAAAAAGTTTAATGAGAAGTTTAAAAATTTACTATTAAACAAAAATACAAATGCTGTATTTTTAAATAAAGTAAAATACGATGAATTAATTTTAAAAGTGAATCATGTGAAAACTAAAACCACAAAAAAGACTGCAGATGATTATAAAATAATTAAAAAATACGATGTTGTAAATATATCAGGGATTTGAAAAGTTAGTAGTTCCAGTGTCCGAAGGTAATTTAATTAAGTATTATGTTTACAACGAACAAATGTTTCAACTTCTTAATGAAATACATATATCTGTTGGACATGGAGGTAGAAACCGTACGGAGTATGAATTGAACTTGAAATATAAAAATATAACAAGGGAGACTATAACGATATTTTTAAATTTATGTGACCACTGTCAAAAAAAGGTAGTACAATTAAAAAAGGTTTAGTTGTAAAACCTATACTTTCACCAGAATTGAACTCTCGCTGTCAAGTTGATTTAATAGCCATGCAAGCTCAGCCTGATGGCGATTATACAAGTTCATAATGGTCCATCAAGATCACCTTACGAAGTTCATAATTCTTAGACCGTTAACTCATAAACGGGCTGAAGAAGTAGCCTACATATTAATTGATATTTTTACAACATTTGGAGCCCCAGTAATTTTGCAAAATGACAATGGAAGGGAATTCGCCAATAAAGTTATTATTGAGTTGTGTAATATGTGGGAAGAACTTAAGATTGTCCACGGAAAGCCTAGACACTCACAAAGTCGAGGGTCTGTTAAAAGGGCCAACCAAGATATTCAAAATATACTCGCAACATGGTTAGCCGATAATAATTCCAGAAAGTGGAGCGAAGGTCTTAAATTTGTTCAATCGGAACCATGGTACAAAACGTTCGCCATACGAAAATATGTTCGGAACACATGCTAAAGTTGGCCTAAAATTAACCCAAATTCCAACCGATTTAATTTCTACTTTAAAATCAGAGAAAGATTTAAAAAAAGCTCTAGGCTGTGGAGTTGTTATCGAAAACATAAACGAGAAACACGAAAAAAGTAATGGAAGTGATAAGGACAATGCAAAACAACTTTTTTCTGATGAAGATGAAAACGATCAAATAAAATTGAGAATATAATCAATTTCTTCAAATCGATCAAATGCTGCTGAAAATCTTAAAGTACAAGCTAACAAAATGAAGAATTTGTCTGAAGAACTTTTTTTTCCAGGAAAACAAGGAGAAAATGTTAAAATAAAAATTCCTGATGTGGATCGAGCAAGATGTGATCTTCGGTGTATTCTGGGAGTTATACTTTCTAGTAATTAATTTTAAAATAATTTTAATTATAAAATAATTTTTATATTAATAATTTTTTTTCTAGTAAAAGATAATCTATATGAAATTGGATCAAACGAGGGCAGACTACATCAACTCTACAGTCGGAACCAATTCATAATATGCAAAGAGGTGTTTATCCAGGCTGATGATGTATCACCAGTACAAATTTCATTAAGAGAAGTGGCAAGAAAATTTTCTAATTTGGGTGGCCAAGGGTACGATAGGTGTACTTACAATACATTATGTAAGACCAACCGGTGTAAATGTAAAATATCTGGTCGTCTTTGCAACTCAAAGTGTCATAATAGTGGTGTATGTGGTAATAAATAGCTAGCCCTACGTTATTGTTTAGTAATAATTAATTAAAATAGATAATCATCAAAATAGTTGTAATTTAATAATAAATAAATTAAATATTAAAGCTGTGCAAGTTAATGATATTTTTTTTACGATGTTTTATTTAATTTTTATATAATATTCAATATTTAATCTACTGTGTCCAAATCTAATTGGGCACTGTATACAAAGCCCGGGCAATGTTAACTTATTCCAACTTTGCTCTTGAAAATCGGACATTGTGCACAGTGCCCGGTCATTGTGCACAATGCCCGGATTTCCTACTTTGCCCGTAACATATATATTAAAAATATTTGAAGACATTGGACATTATTTTGGGTCCAATAATTTAAAGTAATACTTTTTATAGCTTAATACACTTTCATTACTTACTGCATTTTGTTGTATATTTTTGTCCTAACGTCCCATACGCATTGCAAATTGATTTTAGTCCACTAGATTTTGCGAAATACGTAGATATTATAATAGAGTCGAAAATATATGAAAAAACATACTTAAAACCAAATAAAACCTCGTGTACGTTGAATAAAATAAAAACTTGTTGTATATAGGTATAACTCGTTCCGGGAAAGAACATGTTGAATGCATTCAAATGATAAATGTGCCACGTTCCATCTAGATTTTATAGGTTACTATAGTTATTATTCAAGATTAAAGGAATTGTTGAACATACGAATAGTGTAATAAGTCCCATTAAAACATACATATGTGTAGCTTTTAATGATTTCAGTCTAATTCTTTTAAAAATAATATTTTATGGAGTTTTGGATTAAATGAAGTCATTACAAGCGATCTTGACGCATTTTCTTAATTTCTCTCTGTTCCAAATTATAACTAATATTTTGTAATGTCCAAAAAAGAAATTTGCAAAAATTGTAATTTGTAAAATATTATTGTGAATATTTTTGTTTTATATTTAAATTATTTGTGAAATATTATTTATTCAATAATATATTCCAATCAAACACAACAATAATATGATTAATTGGTATACAGAAAAGAATGCAACCAACGATTATATGAAAATATTGTGACCAAATATTTTTGGATTATTAGAGTTTAATATTTGATAAAGTCCAATCATTCTCCACAATTTAATAATTACGACGTTATTTTTTTCATTATATTTTTTTCCACTTCATCTGAAAAATGGTAAACTTTGATAAAATTAATATCACAACGATAACATTATATATTCATGATTTTTTTCGTGTATTTTAATTGTATAGTAATATATATAGAACCAAAAACGCATTTAGTGTTTTATATTAAAAGAGGTTTTGATTTAGAAAAATCAATAATTTATAATTAATTGATAAATTGAATGAATACAATGAATAATAAAGAAACAAAAAAGGTATACAAAAATATATGGAAATTAATAAACACAATAAAAGCTGTTAGAAAATTATTTATCTGTCGCTATCTACTATGTATTGGTAAATTATCTTTTTAATCTGTTTGTATACCTATTTAAAATATTATTAAGAATATTATGTTTTATTTCATTATATATGTGTTATTCTTAACACTGAATTTATGTATATATTATTTTGGTAATATACCTAATATTATTTAATGTTTTTCTATATTGAAATGTATACTATAATTACATTCTAAAACTTGCTTAGCAAAATTATATTAAGGTGAATTTTTTTTTATAATTTTTTTCTGAATTATTCATTTCGTTAACATTATAATTACCTAATCAAAATTATTTCAAATATGATTTGAATTAAAAGTATATTCCTAAAATAATTGTTTCGTCATAGATAGTACTTTAAGTACCATACTTTATGAATTATAAATGCAAAATTATGAATCGATTTACATATTAACCCACAACGTATATAGGCATATAGGTGAACAATACATAAAAACCTATTTCAGATATATTGATGACACTCAAAGGTACCTATAAATAGACAAATAGATCTCTAAAAATAAATTTAATTTCAATATATATCAGCGGTTCTCAAGCTTTTACGGTTCGTGGTGCCTTTTTAAAACTAAGGTTTACTCAGGGCACCCTTCCCCAAGTCATAGTATGAGAAATAGATGAAATAAATAAAAACCAGCAAAATTGAAACGGATAATATAAAAATATTTATTTGATTATGATTATACGAGTACATAATTTATACATTTTATTTAGTCATTATACATTTACGTATTTGTACTTATTAAATTTTTGGAATCTTGGAATCAAGCTGGATATAGCCGCTCTCATTTTCTTTTCCACATTGATTTTTGTTCAGTACTTGCTTTTAATCACAGTCGAAAACCCAGCTTTACACAGATAAGGAGTCGAAAATGGGATTAAAATTCGTTAAGCGTTATTACTTAGAGAGGGATATTTAACTTTTATTTATATCCAAAATTTGGTCAATTCCATATTACTGAATTTCATTTTCAAACTATTATCGCAAGATAACTCGGTAAAACTTTATTTTTCGGTAGAAGTAAATTCAGGTGGAGTAATGGAGTTGAATGAATCTTGAATCCATGCAAATTTATTGATGTTTTTATTTTGAAAATATTTCTCAAACCATATGACAAGTTGTGATAAGTGATCTTCAAAAATAGATTTCATATTTTCAGAATTTTCAACTCTGTTAGGAAGTCAAAAACTGCTGTAATATGAAAAAAGTTTCATTGCTCGTGCCTTCATTCATTTTTCTTTTCCATAGTTTGAGTTTTTTTTATAAAAACAATAATTTTTTTCATCGACTTCAAAAGGTGGATATTTTTTCACTGCAAAGATGTATTTAATGCATTTAACTTGTCAAAAATGTCATACAAATATGCTAACTTTATTAAAAATTCTTTTTTGAAAAATTCGTTTGCATTTTTATGCCCTTCTTCTTTAAGAAATACATAAATTTCTTGTCGCAGTTAAACGTACATGATAAAACATTATCACGAGACAACCAGTAAGCACTGCTGTAGTACAAAAAACTTGTGTGTTCAGCTCCCATATTTTCACATAGTTTTTTGAAAAACCTTGACTTCAGTGGATGATTTTTTATATAATTGACTACATTCACTACACATTTTAAGACATGGTTCAGTGTAGCACTCAGATATTTTGATCCAAGCGCTTCTCTATGAATAATATAATGAGTCCACAGTGCATCAGGGACTTTGCTTCAAATAAGTGTCTGTAATCATCCATAACAGCTAGACATGGAAAGAGCACCGTCAGCACAGACATAAATACACTTAGTCCAATCCAAAGTATTTTCAGATATAAAATTATCAAGAATCTTGAATAAGTTCTGAGCCTTGGCACTTGCTGTAATATTTTTAAGAAATAGTAGGTCTTCTACCATGTCATTGTTATCTATGAATCTTACATAGCATATAAAATGAGCATTCTTATTATTATCCGTAGCCTCATCCAGCTGCAACCCAAATGCCTTTTTTTTCTTTTTTTTTCTATCAATTGATCATTGAGATCTTCTGCCATATGATGTATTCTGCGACTGACTGTGTTATTGAAAAGAGGTAATTTTGAAAGTAATTTCCCTGCAGATTCACTAATCATAATGTTCACCATCATCTATGGCAGCTGGTAGGACAAGCTCTTTTACAATAGTATGGGGCTTCTTACATTTTGCAATTCTATACGCAACTTTATAAGATGCTATCAATGCATTATTTGGTATTGATGCATTTATGAAAAACGTACTTTTTTCCTGTTTCAGTTCTTTTAACTTTCTTGCAAAGAAATCGAGAAGTTTGCCAACCAGGTACTTGTAATTCGTTTCTAAATGGTGCTTCAATTTACTTGAAAACATGCATTCTGGTGCCAAAACTTTCATACCTACATACTACATATTGTGGACTCTCTTCGCCGTAAATTTCCGTCGAAGTGAAACCGAACTCCAAATAGCTATTATCATATTTACGACATTTTCGTTTTTTCATAACCGGGCCGTGGTTGGTTTAGGGTAAGCTTTCTTCATCTTCACAACGTTTATGATTGTTTAATAAAAATGGATCCATTATTAAAAATAAAAAAAATCACAAAACTGACAAAACTATTAATCTGAGACAATAAACGTGACTAGTAACGCACTGCGTGAAACTGACGATTATACTATGAAACCAATTCTAATAAGAAAAAAATTTCACTAGAAATCTTTATCTCTTAATGATTAAGACGTAATCGTCGTAATCGACATAATCGGCAACGGGTTTATTTTTAGACCATATAAAATTCCAAGGCAGCGCGGCGCCCCTATAAAGACACGGGCGCCGAGGCCTACACTTTGGTAACCGCTGATACATATAATTAACCCACTCAAAGGGATTAAAATAATTTTAATAAATTCTAACCATTCATTTTCACAAACATGTTCTCATTTCAATTACATATTATTATGCTTATTATGGTTAATTCACCATTAAGACTAAAATTTGTTTAAAATTACATTTTAAATCATTTTAAATTTTTAATTAAATTAAATTGATTAATAAATGAAAGTCAACAAATTATTGTTGGAAACCGATGTGTTTAAAAGCGGATAATATATAATAATTAATTACAGACGTATTGTACAAACGTACCTATTTTGTGTATAAAATAGTAGGCACTGGACTCCTTACGTTATATCAAGAGGACGCTACACTATAGAATATAGCACTAACAAATTAACACATTTTTATAGCGAAATAATACTCACGTAAAATGCTAATAAGTCTATAATAAACATTGAAATATAAATTACAAACTATTTAAAAAATATTTTCGATGTTTGGTTGGAATTAGATTTTAAAAAAAAATATTTCATTTTTTCTATTTTATACAATTGAATATTTACCAAGTACATCTTTTTGCTATGCTATATTTTCAATGGTTTTATATGAATTTTAGAAACACCAATACACATTATAACTTCTCATCTTTCAAAGGGTGGTATGATTTTGTTTTTACGTTCTTTTAATGTTACACGTTATTTGAATTTCGTAATCATGTATTTTTAATAAATATCTTGATTACACAGTAGTAAAAAATGGCACTGACAAATGTCTACTTTTAAATTAATTTTAAAATACATTTAAATATTTTCAATTTGTTTGATTTTCATTGTTCTTAAATTTTCATAAAAATTGCCTATACAAAACCCCTTGAAAATCGGATATGTGGCGATTTATAATGTCCTTTTATTATTATAAATTTATAATTATCCTCCAAGTCATCAATATTTTGGTAAGAAATAAAAAATATACGCAAACGTATTGCGCCGTTAGGTACACTATGTCCTAGTTAATTTCGCAAAATTCTGCGTGTAGATTTTTGTGTGACAATATAAGATAGGCACGATAAGTGTCACTTGCTGGTACGGGAAAATCATCGATATTTCTAATAGTAGTATTCAACTATTATTTTGACTGATGTACAAAAAAGTTTTTACTTAGTGAAAATTTACTATATACAATATACGTATTTACGTATAAAACATAATAATGAAAATCGAATTACAGTTAATGTTGTAGTGTACATCAGTCGTCCTATCTTGTATTATTATTTAATATGACTCATTAATATGTAAATAATAAAACGGAGTTTATTTTGATATATACAATTTTGGACCACATCATAAAATAAAAGAAAAATAAAAAAATATATATATATGTATATAGCTATTATAAAAATATGTACTGTACTGTACACGTATGTATGTGCATGTGATGTAAAAATATATAAATAAAATAAGAATAAAAAAAAGAGTTAAAAAATAATATATGATAAAAAAAATATATATAGGATAAAAGACTAAATAACAGTAAATTCTTTAAATGGAAAAGTCTGCGTTACATAATTGTAAAGGGGTATTGTATAGACAATTGTCAAATAATAAGATAATGTCACAAAATGTTGAATATACAAATATCAGTGTGTGTAAACTCCGTTACCGACTAAGACCAGTATTATAATATTACCAACATTGCGTAGCATTAAGGAAGACTTGGGTTGGTGTGTGAAGTGACCATCAAAATTTAAAACTTTGTATAATATATTATATTAACGAGATGCGAATTTTCAATATAGTTAATATTAAAATAAATCATTTTTTTTTAATGAATGATGCATAAATATTATATAGTGTCTTCTGGATTTAGTAATTTAATAAAATTAAAATGTACAGTTTTACGGAAAAGCCCTGGAGCAAATGTCTGCATTTTGTTCCCCTCAATGGATGCCCAAAGTTATATCCACTATGATACCTACTTGTATTATAGAAATAATAAATTATTATCATCTCTCATTTCTGTTGTTGACGTTTATTTATATTAAAAGGTTATAAAAACCATTTTTTGTATTTTGGGGAGTGTTGGGGAAATGACAAAATGCGAAAATCGTTAATTCGCAAATGAAGGAGTGGCGTCGAAATTTTGCAATTGGTCGTACAAACGCATATAAATTCCGTATTAAATCTTTGGGGTACAATTATTAGTCTCATGTTAATGGATACGTGCTATAGAATCATTTCTCTAGTACCGCTCAAAATTTTCGTTTTTTGGCCCAAAATGAATGCTATACACATTTTGTAAATAGACATAAAAATTCATACAAATTACATACTAAATATGTATGTAAAAAAAAAATGTTTAAAATTCAAATGTGGGGGTGCTGGCGAAACGTACATATGTAAAATGTACATAAAACTATAAATATTTAAAGTTAATTTATGTATACTAACTCTTATTATAAATAATTATAATTTTATTATTTTATATTTTGTCATTATGTATTATAGAATTAAACAACTACTATTAAACATTAATAATAATAATATATTCATTACAATGGTATGCGGGTATGGTTTTTTAGATTTTTTACAGAAGTTCAATATATACAGTACCTATAGTAGATACTACTCGTACATTATCAACCTTCTGTCCGCTCGTCCTATCGAATCGTTGTCATAGAATAAAAATAATTTATTATAAAAAAAAATTAGTTTCAAATTATTTTTGGAAATAGTGTGTTTTTATATAACAAATTTACTAAAAAAATATTTATGGAAACTGGGAATTTAGTAAGCTTGCAGTGGTTTTTTTCTTACTTAACTTTTTCTTATTTTATTTTTTATATAGTTAATATTTCTATCAACTATTTTTATTCATGTATTAACTTTTTATAAGTACCTATATGTAAAATTATGTATAATATAGGTGTATTTAAAAAACTTAATAATAAATAAGTTAGGAAAGCCTACTCTACAAGCGTACTAAATTCCCGATTTGGAGGGACCCCTCTACAAATGAAACATCGATAGCGGCTAAAATAATCGGTTGCAAATAGTTGCAAATTAATTGAAAACTATATAGGTACTATTTTGGAGTCGATCAGATAAAGTTGTGGGGATTGTGTGAAGTTGGTATCCCACACTAAAACATTGCTAATGGTTAAAATAATCGGTCGCAAATAAATTATAAAAATTTTGTTGCTAATAGTTGAAAATTAGTTGTAAACTATTGGTACACATTTGGAGATAATCGGATGATTTTGGGAGGAAAACTTCACGCACGTAGGTAATTCTACATCTTATCCAGGCCCAGATTGAAGGGTTATGGAGGCCATGTTTCCCTATCTCTAAATGTTAATTTTTTTTTGGGCTTGAAATTTTATATAAGATATTTTTGCAACATACAAAAATATATTTTTAAAACACAATGACTATAAATTAAGTACTAAATATAAATATTAAGTTAACGGAGTTACAGGTAAATATAATACCTATGAGTATTCCTATATTTTTAAACACAATTATAATTTATATTACAGTGAAATGTCTGAATAGCGCGGACATCCACAAAAGCTGAAAAAAATGCCATCTATTAAGCCGTGTCCACTATTGGGAAAAATGAATTTAAAGAAAAACATGTATCTAATATATACATATCTGCAAAATTAAGCTTTGTTAAATTTTTATTTATTAGTGACTTAATGAAAAAACATTTTTAAAAATGTAATTTGTATCAATTATATAAATGTATATGTTTAAAAAATAATAAAATGCTGCTATACAATTTTATTTGTTTACTCAATTGAAATACAAAGGTGAGAAAAATTTGGAAAAAGTCTAAAAAACGTCCTCTATCCAGAAGTATTTAAACTCACCGGACAATCAAAAACCTACTTGCATTTGTTATTTTGAGATATCTGCTTATAGAGTGGTGTAATCCATTAATTTCAATCGAACATTGTCAGGACCTGAAAATTTATCCCTTTTGAGAAGTGTCCACTATTTATAGGTGTCCGTTAAAGATACGTCCCACTGTATTAGGACTTGAAAATTGATTTTTTTTAAGAATATTTTAGACGATGCTTTTTTTAGCTTAATGATTTTAGAAATAAATTGGAAATATGGTCAACAAATTTGTCTATATATAATGTCCTAAAAATTGTTAAGTAATGAAAATAATAACTTAATGATTTTAAAAAAAAGTATATAATAACCGTCAAGATGAATGTAATAGAGAATTAACCTTAAATTAAAAATACGAAATAAAAAGAAAAGTGTAAAATCATAATTAGATTTATTTGTGAATTATATTTTTTATTATTATTATTTTATTATTATTGATCAATATACCGCTTATATAAAAAATAAAAAATTGAATCACGATTTTTCTTTAAATCAACGATTGAAACTAATCTGCTAATCCACCGGTATTGGCTTTATTCAGAATTGAAAAATCTAATTTTTTCTTAAAAAAATAGCAGTTTTTAAATAAACAGCCCGAGGTACATGAATACAATTTTTTATTGAAAAGACCTTGTACCAGTTACTAGTTAGTTTGGTTCATCTTAAAAATACGAATTTCGTATTTTGTCGATTACCCGCAAATGGCAACAAATAGACGGCATATTAATAATTATATGTACCTACCATGTTACACGTATTACACACGTAGACTCTTAATTTAAATTGGACGTTGAATTTGTATTTAAACGTGATAATTAAAACAATTAGGACGGGGACAAGGGGGTTGAACCCCAATTTCCGACGTGTGGACCGCGGCGTCATCCAAAGACGTGTTCGTTAACACGGTATACGTACATACAACTCGATTTGAGTTACTTCCTCCGCTCACCACCGCCGTGTACAATAGTACATGCAACTCGGGGAAACCGCGGTAACGCGTAGGTACAACGTCCTACACTACGGCGGCGACGGCATCAGTGCGCCGGCAGCATCAGAGACGTCGGCGGGACCGCGGCGCTGAGGGTATACATATATGGGCATGGCGGTGGTTGCTCGTGGCAACGGCTGATTCGCGTCCGTCGCCACCGCCGAGTGAGTTTTCCAACGACGGCCGACGACTGAAAAGCTCATCTCTCTATTTGCATCATCCAGTGCGCCGGCAAAGCGTTTCCCGAACACAACGGCGTCGCGGCCCGATCGTAATATTAACGCTCGCGTGGCCCCAGATATTCCACTCGGGCCCGTGTGCGCACCATATTATATAATATCATCGAACGTTTTACGAAAATATAAACTTACAAAAACGAATTTTGGAAATTTAACGAAAATTTCGGAACGTACAATTATTGTTATTTTCTGAGTACGCCGGGCCGGTGACGTCGGCATGAAGGAGACCGACGATTGTTGCGGGTCCACCGTTTTCGGGTGTTTTCCGGACATTAGGCACAAAAAGAAACCGTCGAAACCGTTACAGGCGAAAGGACCACAGGATCAGGATAGCCCGGGTGGTTCGGTCCAGGCGTTCTATCGTCAAAATCGCGGGAAATCTTGTAGAAAAATCATGCGATTCAACGGACATCCGAATAAAGTGAGTGGCACGAAAACAAAAAAAAAATCGACCCGATACATTTATTTTGAAGTGTTTTCGTTGTTATTGTGTGTTTAGATATTCTGACCGGTGTTATTGAGCGTATACGTGTAATATAATAACGTGGTTTTTTTTTTTTTCAATTTCTTTGGAAAAGCAATTTTTGGAGCCGGTAAAGCCCTCGTAAAGTTGCATGTAGCCCAACGTATTGGAAATGGAAAATTTAACACAGATGTGATGTATAGCATAAAGTAGATAATTTTAAAATTTTCGGTAGTTTTTATAACGTGCGCAAAAGTGTATAGCACATTCATTTTTAACTTAGATATATTGATCATTTTTTGTAAAATAACTTTAAAATTTAAAATTATAATAAAATAGCATCTACTATTGTATTTGAATTTTGTAGTAAATAACTTTATAACTTTATAAGTAGAATAGGTAACGCATTTTTTCAGATATAACTAGAAATAGTAAAATTATTTCATAATTTTATGTAAGTAACATATTTATCGGTTGGAAATGTTTGTTGTTCTTTAATTAAAACATATTTAGTAGGTAATAAAAAGAATAATATTTAAAAAATTTTTAAAAAATTTTTTAAAAACAATTATAGATAGGTAGGTACTCTTATTTTGATTCGTTTTTAAAATTACTTTTCTATGGAACCTATTAGAAATTGTTAAACTTATCATTGGTAAAATATTCATTATTTTTAAATTAATTATAATCCCAAATTAATATGTTAAGTTTGGAATTTCTTATTCAATTAAATTACTTAAAATAATATAGTATTGATAGTTTTTAACTAGATTCAAGGATACTACTATATGTTCTATTGGTAATATTTTTAGCAAGGTTATATAATGGTAATAATCATAAAATTATATTTTATAAATTGAAAAGAATATTGCTAAATAAATAACAAATAACAATTAGTTATACTTTTAGCTTGTAATATATTTTTTTTAAATTTGATATTAAGTAGATATAAAATTAGTAATTAAAAAGAGTACTGTAAAGTCTTATTTGGAAGATTATAAATTGCTATAAATATTATCTATAATTCTTATACACAAATACAAGATTTATTATTGTGTAGGTATATGTTATAACCAACTACGTGTAATTATGAAAATTTGAAATATTATTAAACATATTCACAATCTCTATAATATATAAACATTAGCAATACAGAGTTGTGTGATTAATTAATTATTCATTATTAATCCATTATTTAATTAAATTTGTCATTCGTAATTAATTTAACTAATTGATCTCGTGCTCTAAACTTTACATTATAAACTAATTGAAAACTATTTGGAGAGTATAATATAAAGTTAACGAATTATTTATCTATTTTATTTTTTTATACAACTTATAATTGATCTAAAACTAAAATATATATTGTACTCGTATATACTATATATTTTTAAGAATAAATTACGTTACAAACCTTATTTAAAGTACTTGGAATTTGAAAAAGTGGAGTAAATATGTATCAGTTAAATATAACTATGCAAATTTTAGTTTTATAATAGCTTAAATATGTTTTATCTAATATTAAAAATTGACTAATATAGGTGTCTAAGTTAATTTATAGTTTTTTTTTTATACGCAAGTAAAATATAAAATATCGTAAATACATATATATGTAAACATATAAACTATATTGACGTAGTAGACAATTTAGATTTGTTGATTTTTTTCCAAAAATTGAACTTCGGCATTTTATTTTTATTTTACAGATTAAGCAAGACTTTTAGTATATATTGAATTATTAGAATTAAAATGTTTTTTATTTATAATTAATATAATATATTTTTCTTTGAAAATGCCTTAACAAATAAAAGGAAAACCAAATTACGAGCTAATATACGTTTTCAGAATTAAAATTGATTTTATAAAATCCTAGAGTTGAAATCAATTTTTAGGTATTATTACTGTAATATGGAATATGATCTTTTTAATGACAACTTTAATATGCACCCAATAAAAAATAATAAATACTTTAATCATTTTTGAAATTATGGGTTTTAGAAAAATTTGTGGGAAGGAGGGTATTGAATCCCTAAATTTCTCTCCATGATTAGGTACACAGTTTATAGGTACCTATTCTATAGTAAGTAGTAGCTTAGTAGGTATCTAGAACATTTATTTCATTTGAAATTGAAATATGGAATATAATAGTATATACATGTTTATGTTTGAAATTATCTAAAATTATGATACAATTAAATTTCGGTATACCATAAATTATATCAATAAGAAAAATATCTATTCTTATTTAAATTAGGATATAATTAATTAATTAAAAGCAAATTATAATACTTAATCGTATATTCCGCATATCAACATTGAAAAGCACATACCAATTTGTAATATTGTATCATTAATTTTGTTTACTTTTTAAAGTCGATAATTTATTTATCCAGTAATTTTTGTATAGTGTGATAATTTGTTTAAATATTAAATATTATATAGGTATGTTATTTCTTGCGTATAATTATTTTAATAAGAATCTTGTTTTCTTATTAATATTTGTTTAGACATTTTTCATTAATATTATCATTAAATATTTATTCATTTAAATAGAATCGATAAAGGGTTTCATTACGTAAATAGTTTAAAAATGTATAACTGTATATATTGTATAATATATAGTAACCCCCATAAAATCGCAAATTATATATTATATTGATCGTTTTATACGGTGTGCTTTCATGGATATCCTCGCAGTTATTATCCTCGTTATGGTTGTTTTCTAAGAAAAACGTTAATTTTTTTTTGTTTTTGTTTTCTCGAGTATACCAACCACTGGTGGAAGAACTATTCGTTCTACTAAAAACTAAAACAAAAACTTTTAGAACATTTGAACAATAATCATTTTATTTACTCAAACTAATTAATTGTTTGTTTAGAGTGCTGGAGCGAAAAGCTCGGCCGGTAAAATATTGTGTAAAACAAAATAAAAATGATGTATAAAAACAGGTTTTTCGAATAAATATTTAGATTATATATAATCTAAAAATTGTATTGTCTAGGTTAGTGGTTCCCAAATTGTTTTCATTACGAACCTAAAGTCTTAATATTAACACATCTATGATCAATTACCTAATACCAGTCTTACTAACCTAACTTAATACCTATACTAAAAGAGGATCTTCATTATTAATATAAATATTTTGTCCTAGTTTCTTCTAAAATCATTAAATAACAAAAATGTATATATTAAATATAATGTATAGTTATCCTTGAGCTTGGAAACTACTATAGTCTATATTTTGGTGTTGAGTTACTTGTAGAATTATTTATAAATATAAATAAATACCCAGTTTCTACAAAAAGAATTTGTTTTTATTTAACAAATACGTATTTCGAAAACAATGTTCTCATCTTCAGTG
>JAIPRL010003452.1:0-46875 GCA_025469235.1 Pemphigus obesinymphae
TTTTCTTTATTATTACAGATTAAAATATAATCAATGTTTAAAATTTTTGATTTTTAATGATAAATAACACGACTAAAAAATAAAATAAAAATAAACGCCTCGATCGATCTCTAGAAGACAAACTGATAAATTCAAAACAGTTTTCAGAATTGAAATCCGACTTTTCAAAGTTCCACAGTTTTGTCACGCTTTTAGGTCGATTTTTCGTTGGTGTTGTAGCCTCTTAATATTTATTCCTTAAAATATAGTTTTATTAAATTGGAAATCACTAAATATTAGCCCAAAATAAATATTAAAATATTGGATATAGAAATTTAAAAAAAATTTGATTAAGTATATAGCTGGTATAGGTAGGTATTTAAGTTATATTTGTTGATAAACTCAAATCTGTTTTCAAAATCTATAAATCCGATAAATCACTATATGATTCATCATCATTGTCCATGAACAAAACAAATTCACTATGTAGCTACTAAAATTATAAAATACATTTGCACCCCTCCGAAAATAAATTCGAAATATGGTCTTGGATAGGTACATGGTACATGAATCATAATTTTTTTTTAAATTGTATAATCTTAGATAATTTTTTAAATATTTCATATGATGATTTTTTATTAAAAATAGGTAGGTATAGATATTATTGGAATCATATGCTTTACTATATACATAATCATACACTCCTACATTTATTTACTAAAAATAATTTTGTACTTTTGACTTTTGGTGCGGGTTTTCTACAATCTACATATTTTTAATAATATAATAATTTCTATGATATTTGTTATTTAATAGTATTTAATTTAAATTTTGTATCTTTATTCCATATTAAATATGCTATATTATGTATATATATATAGGTATTTTATAAAAATGATTTTATTAGAAATATTACAAAATATAGAAAATTCTGGTCTACACCACAGCATAATAAGAAAAATAAATAAGAAAAGGTCAAGAAAAATTTCAATGGGGTGGATAATTTGCATCATCTGCCCCCTCCCACAGATAGGTCACTGTCCCCATATTGGTAATAATGTCATACCCACATCGTTAAATTCTTTTATTAGATTCGAGGCACTACAAATTGTTTTTAATTGATTTTTATGAACAAATAACAATATATTAAACAGTATAACAGATTTCTATTAATTATGAAATAGTGAATAAATTATCATTGATCCATGGATGGCCAAAACATTAAAATAAAATGTTATTATTATTATTATATTTAAAATGATTGTAGTTTAGCCAGTTTGAAGTTAGAGACATGGCCGAATAATCAAAATAACATTAAATAATCAAAATATTTGATTAATATGGCAAAAATATTGGTTGCGATATAAAAACCAAAAAAAAATTTAAATATTAATTTGATACCCCTATATATCACTCCACAACTCCATAGAATTGTGTACAGTTTACCTTTTACAGTATTACAATAATAACGATATGCAATAGATATAATAAATGTATTACCTAATGTATATATTATATAAATATTAAACTGACTAAGATTTCATAAATTTAACAGTTTCGCTACCAATTTCGAAAATATTTGATAATAATCAATGAAGTCGCGAATACAATAGTTATAGCCTATAGATCCTATATGTGTATAATATGTAGTTTATATAGGTAATAATTTAATAATGTACCTACCTACCTATAGTTTGAAAGCAGTACAAAATAATTAAAGAAGTCACAAAACTGAGTAGTGTATTTTTTATAATTCACATAATATTAATAGATAAGTAGATAATAGGTATATATAGTAACATATATAATTGATAATAACATAAGATATTTATTGTAAAATATTTATAAGGCAAACTCTTATTAAATATTAAACAATCCCTTAACGTATTGACCCTTCTCGTACACTTTCAAATATCAATAGTAATCGTTCTATTATTTATGCTATAGGTAGGTATGGCTTAGGTTATATAACAACACAAGTAGTATAACTAAACCCTTAACTAAACTAAAACTAGGTATTTCATATATAAATATAAATACAAGTTAAAATTTTGTTAGTAAATAATAATTTGAATTTTAATAAAAATTCAAAACAATTAATCTAATATATGTTACAGTAGGTACCTATATCAATATTATAATATTGTGTAGTAAATCTAAATCCAATCATAATACAATTACAATATTTAATGTAGGTGCCTATAAGTAAACATAGTTAAGTCAATAAATATAATGATGACGTAAACTGTATTTCAAAGGTTTTATAATATCAGAAAACTGAAAACAATACCTATATTATATTTTTATACATTATTCGTACATAATAAACTATTTATTTACTAACTATTTTGAATAAGTGTAATAATTTTATTTAAATTTTTGTTTTTTTTTTTTTTTTAAAATTTTTATTTGCATTATTTTTCTAATGTTCTATAATACATTCTATAACGGTTATCGAATTCGCAAACTTGTAGGTACCTATTATTATAATTTTCGATTAGGATGTACCTACTCGTAATTACCAAAATAATATTAACATAATAAACGTATTACATAGTATAGTACCTCTCTGCCTAACAGGTATGAAAATAAAATAATAATTTAGAAATCGAGCAGTTTTACTATTGTTGTTTTCGATAATTTCTCGCTCAGTCTTTGTACGAATGTCGCCACATGGAAAGATGGCAGAAAAACTTCCAATCGTACGCAGCTTCGGCTTTTCGAATCATCAGCCCGGGGTTGTCGCTCATGGGCAGCACGGACACGAAAAGATCGACGGCTTCGGCCGTGTGCCCGAAACCCGCCAAAACGTCTACTTTGCACAGGGTTTTCAGCCCGGCCAGCTGACATTGTTCCTTCAGCGTGCTGCCGACGTACTCCAGACGGGCCACCGCCGTCTGAAAACACTCCTGCCGTTCCTCCCACAGTTCTCTGCACGTCCCGTCGTCCCATCGAGAACGGGCGCACTCGTCCTCGGCCGCCGACCAACCGTCCGACGTTTTCCCGTCGAGCCGCACGGCCGCCGTCGCTTTCGTCTCGCCGTAATTATGCGGCACCGCGGCCGGCAGGTCCGTCTCCGACAAGCTTTTTCGGATCTGCAGTTCTGACGCGCACTTCCCGCGACCGTCACGCGAGACCGCGGCGTCCATTTCGCCTTTGACGTCACCGTTAAATCGATTCGATGACGGCGGCCGCGAGTTCACGGCTCGAAAGCCGTCCGCGGCGTTGCTTCGCGGTTCTCTCCGCTTGGTCGTTTTGTTGAGCAGGTTGAAAAATCGTTTCTTTCTCCGCTTTCCCGTCCCGTCCAAACCGCCGCCGCCGCCGTCGTCATCGTCGTCGTCGTCGAATTCGACACATTTCGAACAATCGTAATTATTATTCTTGTCGTCGCAGCAGTCGTTCTTCGCTCTTTTAACGCCCTCGCGATCGCTTCGCGACTTACTACACCGTTCGATCGTGTCTTCCGATAGATCCGCAGTTTTCGTTTTACAACCCTCTTTCTGCCTAATATCCTCCAAGCAGCGCAACAACGTCTGCCACGTGCGCACTTTGTTATTGACGTATTTTGCGTAATCGTCCAAAAGTTGTAGATCGAGCTCGTCCTGAGTTCCGCGGAACGCGTTCTTGAAAAAGCCTTTTAATTTATTCGACGATCCGAATCTAGCCGTCTGATCGTTTGCGCCAATACCCGCACATAGTTTATCCTTTTCCTTTAACGATTTAATAAGTTTTCTAACTTTTTCTTCCATTTGGTTTTCTTCGACGTCAGCTAATGAACACTTTGCTGCTCGTGTATCGTTATTGTTTTCAGTTTCACCAACATATTCTCCTGTATTATCACATCTCGTAATATCTATACTCTGGTGATATTTTCTTGTTCTTTTTACCGTATCTAACATTTCAAAACTAATTGTCTGCAATTTCGTTTTTGGTTTCCCTTGATTACTCATATGTTTATAGAAAGAAAATTTTTTCAAATTTTTTTTCCGATCTCGTTTATTTTCTCTAATGTCAAAACTTTTTGAACAATTTTCATTAGTCTTTAAATTAATATTGTCGTTTATTACTTCAGAAAATTTTCGACTGATTACTGTAGAATCGGCTTCGTGTTGACTTTTAGAAAAATGATCATTAGCCTCGGAGCCATCTTGATTTTGAAATTCTTTTGAAAAATCATCAACACCGAAGGTTTTCGATTTAAAATTAATATTTTTTTCGTCTGCGAACAACGATGATGGTATTAGCATTTCTGCAGAGTCATTCATTTTTAAATCGGATTGCAGACTGTTATTTACTTGTACTTGTGTTTCATTTACTTCCCAAAATTCAAAACATAACTGAATAAGTTCTTTTTGAAAAGTTTTCCAGCCATCTAAAGAGAAGAGCTGTGATTTTATTTCTTTAACTGTAGTATTATCGTGTACTTCTGTTTCATATAAAAGCGTATCAACTTTATGCTCATCATCAGTTACATAAGTGTCATCTTTAGAAGCAGTCGATGATATTTCATTGTATTTATCCATATTAATTATATTTATGCAATTTATGTTTTGTTTTGAGAAAATAATATTATATATTAAACATCGATGTCGCGATGTTGACTATTATTGTATATAGCTTTAAAACATATATTTGACCGTAAAACAAAACGAAATCAATAATTACATAAAATATTTTTTTCGTGTTATTAACGATTCCGGTATTTTTTTTTTTTCACCACTAAATAATTTACTTTTCAGTAGTATTTGTTTATTGTTTAAATTTGAATAGTTCTTATAGAACACCCAATTTTTGTCTAATTCCCAATTATTATAATCTGATTTACTGCAGTATTTTGTTTTCAATGTTTTAGTCGACTCATTTAATACTTGTGGGTATTTCGTAATAACATTACTTACAGTGTTTCCTTTTAAGTTTTTATTTTCCGTTATAAAAAATGATTCAAATTGTTTTATTTTATTGTGAAAATTGTCTTGATTTTGTTTACTATAAATAAATAAACCATTAGAGTTTTGAAGTTTATTTGTAATAAGTGTATTGTTTAATAATACTGTATCTTTATCTACTTTATTAAATTTGTTTGTAATTTCAGTGTTATTTCTAGATTTGCCTATAATATTTTGCTGAGTTATCTTTGTTTGATTGTTGTTTAATGATTCAAATTTTCTTATTCTTTCTAATAAAGTACTTTTTTTATTATTGTTTGATGGTTTAAAATCTGTATTTAATATTGAAGGCATTTCAATATTCTTAGTTCGATTTTCATCTTTTGTTTTTGTAGTCTTTAAAGAATTCTCTAAAATCAAGCGTCTCCGAGTTAACTCTTTGATTAATTGTGGATCCATTTTAAATTATAACGAAAATATTACTTGTAATAGTATTTCTGCGTACCATCTGAAATAAAATTTCATACTATTATTAATACCAGGCTATATAGGTACTTATATTATTATGGAAATTGGTTATTTATACTCTGTTAGTTTTGTGCTATTTATGTTTTTTGTTTAAAGTACATATTTTATACTATTTAGAAAAGACTGTTTAACAATAAGACAAAAATTGTTTTTATTTTTAATTTGAATGTTAGTAAGTTAAATTTATATTTTCCAAAATATTAGTAGGTACCTAGCTATTATTTCATACAAGTATCTATACTAAGGCTTTGAATATACACCTATATATTTTTTAATTACATTTAAAAAAAATCGTCTCATTGTGGAATTTATTAATTAATTACCTACTTAATTAATCATTAATTTGAAAAATAAATATAAATAGGTAAATATAATTAAATATATATAAATTATAAAATTATAAACCTATAAAATCTTGGATCTAAGGAAAGGGGAGGCCCTTACCCCTTCAAATTTTTATTGCATTTTTATTTTTACTAAATAAAAAATAAAATAATTATTTTTAATTAATTATCATTTTTAAATGACCATGTTCACCACTGTATGAGTATTATATTATTTATAAACATAATCGAACAATTTTATTTTATTTATAGCTACCTATACGTATATAGGTATATTACTACTAAGTGACTACCAAAATGATACAAGAAAACGTAATGTAGATAATGCAACTTGAAACTTGAAACAATACATGTGTGAATAATTAGCTATAAGTACCTATTCTGTTAAATTATTGAAATTTTTTAGGATTTGTATTCTCAGATACTTTTTTCTCAAGAAATGTTTGCGTTTTATATTTTCAAAACAACTTTTTATACTAAAAATCACACAAACGTGTTTTATGAGGAAAATAATAAAGATAAACTGTTCAAACTTCATTATTGAAAGATAATAAATGAGAGGTAGGTACGACCAAATAATTTAATAGAAGAAAAAATTATTTGTTAATCTGGTATAATTTTATAGGATTTGACTAGTTGTTAAGGAGTCTACTATACCCTACCAATTATTTATTATTGCTGAAAAATAAAATTTTTGATTGTACTAATTTTATTATTTCAAAAAATTATCATGTTTTTATAAATAGCAACATTGGTATACCAATGTAATATATTATTTTAACCTTTAATATTACATTTTTATGAATATAGACAATATTTTTTTGAAAATGTTAATGTATAAAATATTGAATATTGAACAAATAGTACCTATAAGTACTAACGTACATATACATATATACCAACTATATATTTAAACCCGTATTTAGGAAGGTTCAGAGGGGAAATTGTCCCCGATGGCTCTTTTTTGGGATTGGCAAATAATACCCAGTTGCGGATCCACAATAATATTATAATATAATATAATATGACCTTTTTTTTTAGCTCATCGACATTTATGACGTCGACCCCCCCCCCTTTAAATCTGAAAAAAAATATATTTGTTGACTCTGGTGCCATATTGCATAATACGGATATGATTAGGTTAATATAATAGATAGGTATTAAGGTACCTAAATATTATAATTGTGTGGTGTCTACACAACTATTTTCTTCTTCATTTCTAATTTATTTCATATAAATACGTGCAACGTGCAAGTGCCTAATACAATATACGTAGGTACATGATACATATATTATTATAATTATTAACAAGTAACAAGTTTATTTGTATAGTGATTATGGTGATAATATTATTATTTATGTGTTTAGGTATTAGCCTATATTTATATGTATATTAGCTATAATGTTTTACTAATATATACATATATTATATTATGTATATATTATAAATATATACCTATTATATATATATCGTCATAATATAAAGAGTGATATCTTGTAAATTTTAAAAAGTATCCCCCTTTAATGCTGTCAAAATATATCTATATAGTCACACTATCTATACTCTATATTCTATAATACGTTCCTATAAATATAATTAAAATGTACTTGTTTTTAATAAAACTGAATTACGTAATAACATAAGCATATAAAATAAATATTTATATTAGTAATGAAGAAATGGCCTTGTAAAATGTAAATATAGTGGTTTTTAATTTTAGATTCTGTGAGTAAAAAACGATTGAATTAAAAATATTTGTTTTTCTATTAGGAATCTTTTATAATTCTATCAAATAATAGATTTATTATTCATACAGTCTAGAAATATAAACAGAAATATAAACAAAAAAAAATGTACATTTTTATTTGTCTATGATTTTTTTTTTTTTTTAAGTAAAAAACCGAGAAAAAATTATGTAAAATCATTTTCAAAAATGTATCTGTGTCACATAAAATCTCATAATAAATAAATAATTTTATGTACACATATATTCACTGCAATAGGTATTTCTCTTTATTATTCGGGTTTTTAATATAAGTATTTAAGATAAGTGTAGCTTGGTAAATAACAAAACATATAATAATATCTATAGGTATATAGGTTTTATTGGTTTTTAGATATTCTTTAGTATTGATTTCAATACTTTTTAATAGGTATAATATATTATAAACTATAATAATGGTTATTATTTCCCCACCTCACTGGATACATAATGCTATGATTTGATTAATCCGTATTTTTTAGAAAAATTACCCTTTTCCAAATTTCAGACCACGATATTTATACTCGAAAATCCTATAAATCATACATATCTTTATTATTTATATATTTTTATTGATATTTTTTTTTGTTTATCAATTTTCTTGGTTTACAATTACTTGTGTTAGTTGATTTGCATCATAGAATGTATACGATATACAGTATTGTACTCTATGGTCTGCACTATATATGCTTATATACCGAGTATCGAGAATCGACTTATGAAGTATTGAAATCCAAATATTTAATATGGCCCATCCCAAATTTTAATATTACATTATGATTTTTGTCTATTACGTCTACTTAAGATATAAATTGCAAAACTATTGATGAATATTTCAAATTAATTTTACTTAATATGCGACACTTGAAAAATAATTTTAAAATTAAATTACACCTACATTTTTCGAGTTTAATTTGATATAATTTTGTACAAACTTACAGTGGCATATTTACGGGGGGTCTAGGGGTACTAGACCTCGCAGAACCAAAAATATTGAATTGAAAAACTTAAATATCCATAATTAATTTTTATAGATAAAATTTTTAAATAATAATAACTGAAAATAGTATGTGTGAATTTAAAAAGTAATAATAACGCCCTAAAAATGTATATAATGAATATGTTTTAGATTCTGTAATATATATTTTTCGTTTTACGATATTGTATATTTGTTTTATATTTTTTGTGAGCAATTTATTGTCCAGAATACTTGACGTCATGATCCATTTTTCTCATGCGTGTCCCTTTTTGGCACAAAATTTTATCAGAAGGTACTTTGAAGAGGTAATTTGTCGGTTTTTGAAAAATACACCAGAAAAAAATTATTTAAAAATGACGAAAACTATAAGTTAAAGTAATGGTTATTTCGTCATAAATCCAAAAATATTGGTTCTAAACACTTGAAAATTTCACAGAGTACCTATGTAATTTACTTAAGCTTAAAAAATAATTTTAACAATATATTTATATGTATACTTTATATTTAAAATGTTTTAAACAAATATTTGAGTTTCCAGTTAATGTAATTACTATTTAAAATGATTTTACAAATGTTGATGTTTTTTGGTAATCAAAATTCTATTAACTATATTATTATTACTAGGTCGTGGTTCTTAAATATTTTTATCATTTATTATCAAACTAAGGAATAATAAACTTTAAAATTTAAAGAAAATTTATCAATTAAAATTTAAAATTATATCAAATTAATGTTTTAATATTATATTTTACAACTGTCATGACCAACCCTGTAGTCGATTTTTTATTTATAGTATTTAAGTATTTTTATCTAAGACTGTTAATCTTTTCATCAGAATTTCAGGTATACTTATGCCTCAATATTAAACTAAAAATATTTTCAGTTTTCAAATAAATATCTTAAAATAATCTAAAACTAAAAACTATCATTTAATTTACAGTATTTTATATTATTGTTATGAAATTAGGAAAAATCTACGGATAGAAAAAAAATGTAATGTTGAAAAAATTCATTTTATCACTCGTTTTTATTCATGCTTAATGATCAGTTTTTTTCATGCGGTGCAAAATATTTTACGAAAATACACTAAAAATATCAAAATTAAGTACTACATTAATAAATAAGGCTAAATAACACTAATTAAGGCTAAATGTTTCAAGAAGTTCAAAATTTAAATTTATTTATTTTGAATAAGTAGGTATCTATGTTGTTGTTGTATTGTTTTTAAATTATATACTTGCATATAATGTACATATATTATTAACTGTATATTGTATATACCTACATATATATTGAGAAATATCAGTTATATGTGTATGTGCAAGTACCTATATATTATATAAAGGAATTAAATTATTAAGACATATAGTCATAAATTATATATATATATACATAGAAAAATAAAGCATTGCAATAAAAATAAAAATATGTACTCTCATAGCTTATATATATACCTATATAGATTACATTTCTATAATGACTAATATTAATATGTGAATGATACGTATGTAGTAGGTACTTACTTTAAGATTATTTATACCTCATTCGTATTGAAATAATTAAGAAAATCCTGATTGAACAACAATAGGTAAAATACCTATATAGGTAGTATTAAATATACTTTACGCGTATACCTATATATGCTTATGTATATTATTAAAAAAAAAAAAACAAAAAGTTTTCGTTAAATTCATACAATGGAAACACAAACCAAACGTATACGAAATTCGGATTTTATGAAAAAAATTACTCAATATGATTTGGAACCGATTTAGATATTAGGCATATAATGAATGGCCCCTTATATAAAGGTACAACACTACCTACTGTATGATTGTGAAATATACGATGTATAAATGTCTGATCATTATTATAAAATGCGTATATATACATTGTATTTGTCGATATGCGATAATGATATTGGTATTGGCTATACCTTAAACGTTATAATACACATAACTACGCGTATTATTGTTTATTTATCGATTCCATTCCGCACAATAATTATTATTACCTATATTATATTAACGGCTTTTCGTTTATTTATTCGTTTGTCTTTGTTATTATTATTACTGGTTACCTATAGTGTTCTTTGCTATTTAATCGTGTATAAAACTATAATACCTATATATTTTTTATACGATCGCTGCAGGCACCTATATATATATATATTATCTATTATCTACACTATAAAATACGACCTTATTGTTTTTATGATAACGCCATTTATTTATTAGAGTCTTATCAAATGACGTACCTTTCGTAGGCATACGAATTATTTTACCTATATATATAGCCCAGATATAGGTGGTACGTATATATGCTATAATATAGGATTTTCACAATTGGACCCGGTATGTCGCCCTGCAATCAGGTTCTAGACATTTTTTTTTTCAAGTCAATATCAATAACACCAATAATCACCAATAGATGTCAATAGTTCTAAGGTTTTTTGACGATGATAAGAATAATTGTCCGATAGAACATTTTGTTGAATTATGCGGATTAAAGAAGGTCGACGCTCAATCTATTTTTGACGAACTTGCTGTAGTTATTGAACATTTTAAAATATTGTATTGTTTTGACGGTGCGTCTGTTCTTGTGGGCGAATGTAAGTTCCTACACGGTAAAAAAATGGTTTCTTATGTTAGTTCCTATACGATAGAAACAGATAAGTATGTTAGTTCCTATACGGTAAAAAAGGTGGGTATGCGGCAGAAAAAATTATATATATATAAGTTCTTACAAAAAAAGTTCAAATTTCATATTTATTATTAAACTATAATTCATATATTAAATATACCTACTCAAACTGATCATAAAGTCAAAAAAATAAATAAATACTTAATACATTTCATAAATAAATTGATATAAATAATATAAAATGAAAATTATAAAAAAAATAAAGTTTTCTGTATTATTTTTATCAGTACGGAAGTCGTAAATATGTTGTGTGTCAAAAAATCGAATTTAAATGTCAGGTTTATCAATAAGCTATCGTCATACTCTATTAAGTGCCAGGTTTTTCCACCGTTTATATTTTAATTATTTTTTATTATCATTACCTATCTATTAACTAATTTTTTAGTGTATGAACTTACATATGTACGAATAGGAACTTACATATGTACCTTTTTTGCCGTGTAGGAACTTACACATCTCATTTTTATATTCGTGTAGGAATTAACATATTTCATTTGTAGGAACTAACGTATGTAATTGTTTACCTGCTACTCTCGTGTAGGAACTTACTATTCTCCGTGTCTGCAATGTTGGGTTCAATAAGTGGAATTTGGGTGAAATTCAAAGAAAAAATAATAATAGTATTTTAATATTTTATATATTCTTTATATTATATTATGTTCTTGTTGACGCGTGTATTTTTAGTAGTAACAACAACCAATATGTGTTTAATTTCTTTGGAGTTGTCCAGTTTATATACTCTTCTGTAAAAGGAAGTTGTCAAAAACATTCGTTACTAGAAAGTATATGTAAGGATTTAGATATAAAACTTAAAATAATTAAATCTTTATCCATTACCAGATGAACCTGTAGAGCAGAAGTGGTTAATTATATTAAAAATAATGATATTGCGTTAATATACAAGCTATAGAAGATATCAAAACTTCAACTAAAATTCCAAAGGTGAGGGCTACAGGAAATGGTTTAATAAGTCAGTTAAAACATGTTGACTGAATTATTGCATTGGAAATTATGGAACCGGTTTTACATATTATTAATAAAATCAGTAAAATGTTGCTGCAGAGTGAAAATATAGATTTGCTTACAGCTATGAATAGTATTGAAGGTCTTCGAAAAGCTTTAATTCAATTGAGAAATGAAGAAACATTTCATGAAATGTATAAACAATGTGAATGTATTTGTGATAAAATGGACATTTTTATACTAGAAGTAAATAAACATAAAGTATCTCTTTATATATCGTTGACACAGGATCTAAAAAAAGATTTTTAAAAAGTAAAGAAATTTAACTCAAATAAACTATTTTTATTCTCTTTTAAAAACTTTAGTAAATGGCGTTGATAAAAGATTCAATCAAGAATCAATTAAGGTCATAAGAAGTATGGGTGATTTACTATCTTTGGAAATATCTGATTCATCCTCTAATGATCCTGGCAGATATATTTAATTGCAATTTAAATGAACTTCAATGGGAAATAAAATTGTAAAAAGGAGACAAAACAAAACAACCGAATTATTAAGAGGAATAAACACATATTCATTGAAATCATAGTTAAAATGAAGAAATGAAGTTGGAAGATCTTCAACATTTTCTGCTTTTAATAATTGCTTAAAAAAGTTTGCCATCAACGAGCTGTAGTTAAACTAACTATAGTCAAGTCAAAACTATTATCGATAATGCTTCAAGAAAAACTAGACGCACCAAATTTACTTGTGGACCAAAAATTAGCCGTTCCGTTTGATATAAATATGATAGATATGAATTTAAAACATTAGTTTCAGGTCGAAAATGCATGTTATTATAATATTAATATTATATAAATTAAGTTAACAAATTATTTTCAAGTTTTAAAATTATCGATTTAATTATCCTAATCACCAAATAGATTTTAAAAATAAATCTTCTAATTTCTGTACCTATTATATAGTAGTTAGGACTGTTAGAAACACACCCTAAAACTAATGTCTAATTCTGCCTATAATGTAAACTACCATTTTGTTTTCGAAATCGTGGAAAAAAACAGAAATCCTTGAAAGAACAAGTGAATAACACTGAAATTTACACAAGGAAACAAATGATAGGATTATGATAATAAAATAATATTACAGAGATTTTATAAATAATTCTTCACATAAAAAAAACAACGATGAAACAAATGGTATTGATAAGTGTATAGGTTCTGTAGCTGCTGTTATATAGGGTAGGTATCTAAATCTTCAAGCTTGAATTTTGTTACGTCACGAAATTATAACGGAAGTTACATACAAAAATTTAACCGTGAAAATCTAGTTAAGGGGAATTCACACTAGAACTCCTAGCGTGGTAAGGTTAGCCGTTTATTTCTAGATATTGAATTATTTAAACTTTTTACTATGTTAACCAGCTTTTTATTTTATCAATACTTATAATTTAATCTTCCTATAGGTATTTGCTATGGGCCTTTGAGTGATATAAGGACGCCTGCACATACTTCATTTTTAATAATTTCTGAACAGACGATATTTTTTTTTTAAATCAAGAAAAATTGAAATTTAATGGCTAGAAAATGTTTAAATAGGTACCTATACAATAAAAGTAGGTCATTTATAAATGCACCCATATCATTATCACTTTTTATTATTATGTATATATTATATATATATATCATGTATTATTATATATTCATGATACTTATTTGTTCAAAATCATATTTACCCAAAACAAATAAAAATACATTTAACAATAATTTTTTAATTAAAATACATATGTATTAGTAAATCGATAGAAAATATTTTGGAGATAAACTTTATCAGGGTTTTATACCTCATTAATATTATATTGTGGCTTAATATTGTATGTACAAAAACTATGGGTTTCATTTATTTACATATATTCACTTATTTACTTATAATTAAATAATTTTTACTTTTTTGTTAAATAACATTTTGTAAAATGATGATGAGACCGTCTCCAAAATGTGATCCTTCATCTTTTTATAATAGGTATTGTAACTATAAAACAACTTTAACGGGTATTTTCGTTGGTTTATCGTGGACATATTTTTACTACTGAAAATCATAAGTGTGTTATAATTCATAAGTCAAAACTTTATACAATCTGCAACTTCACTGCCTTTTACTACCTTTTATTATATGTAACCTGACAAAATATATTAAAAACTGACAGTTCCATCTGAGATCTGCTTATGGTAAATTATAAATAAAAGTGGTGTCATTAGAATTATGAACACAAAATAATATTGTTACCTACGTGATATTTTATTAATAATTATAAATTAGAAAAAAAAAAGTATAAAGATTTTTCTATTATTATTATTATTATTATTATTATAAATTATGATTATACCTGTATATAATAGGTAAGTATATATAGTAAATTTGAATTTTGTTTAACTATAAAAAAAATGTAAGTATTAGGTATATAGGTACAACATTGTTAATCGAGAGAATCATCTCCTTCTCGGCATTTGCGCTAAACACACGTTTCTTGTCTCTTTCCTACTCTCTGTAATACCTAGCAACCCGATCATCCGCCTCAAGCTGGAGGTACGCCGAAATAGTTATGCTGCCGAAACCTGGTAAGGACGTACTCAACCCGGTAAACCACCGTCCCATCTTTCTTCTAAATGTCATCGCCAAAATATTTGAACGCTTGCTTCTATTCAAACTTCAAATTCATACCATGCCCCTCATTTGTCCATTTAGTTTTAGAGTACAACACTCCACCACAACCCAACTCATCAACGTCATCGATGAAATCTCAAACTCCCTAAACCGTAGGTACAAAACTGCGGCAGCCCTGCTGGACGTCGAAAAGGCGTTCGACAAGGTCTGGCACGACGATCTAATTTACAAACTTATCCAATCAGGTGTTCCGAATCATCTAATCAACCTAATCAAGTCGTTAATTTATCATAGAACATTCCACGTTAGAGTAGGTAACAGCTAATCTTTTATTAGGAATATTCAAGTAGGCATCCCCCACCAACATCCCGTCCATTCTCGAATACACCAATGCCACCTCCACCAAACTCAAACAGTCGATTACTTCGTCCCCCTTTCCACACATCGCGTCTATCTCAACCCGCCCCGGCCTACTCAACGGCCACAAAAGAAACCGTCCTTTCAACTTCTAAAATTCTAAAACCATAAAATTCACCCCTCACCACCTCACAACTCCTGATACATCCGACCCTCTGGTAGAAGCATAAGCTTGAGACAGAGTACCCCCCCCCCACAATGCAAGTCAAGGCATCCCCCAAGGCTCGTGCTTTTCCCCCCATTAATTCTCCAACTATGTAAATAAGATGCCTCAGGATCCTAACTGCAAAACAACTCTTTTCGTGGACGACACTCTCTTCTACGCAACCAGCAATATACATATTCATGGCATAAATCGTCTACAAAAACAACTAACTCTCGTCCAACTCTGGTTCGACGAGTGGAAAATAACGTTAAACGCAAACAAAACCAACACAATTCTATTCACAAATAAATGCCCCCGCGATTGCCCAAAAATAAAAATAGAAACACAGAAATAAAATGGTCCACTTCTAAAAAATACGTAGACGTAACCATATCGACAAAGACCTCTCGTTCACTAAACACGTAAATGCTATACTCAACAAAGCCAAATATGTTAGGCACACACTCTACCGTCTTATAAATACTATAATAGTCCTCTCGGTCTCAATTTAAGAACTCACATTTATAAATTATACATTAGGCCCATAATAACATACGTAGGACCCGCTTGGACGTCTGCACAACTGGAATCGACTCGAGACCTTCTAGTCAATCACACTTCGCATAATTACCGTGGTTCTCCTCTAACGAAATCATTAAAAACACAATTAAGACAACAACACTTCAGGAAACATTCGAACACATGCGCACAGCCGTGAAACAGCGCATACTCCACGCACACCATCCTCACACATTAGAAATCGGTATCCGCCACCGCACCAAGCAAAGATTTAGGTCACATTCCATTCTATTCTACACCCATCTCGATAAAATTCATAACTCTCATATCCAATATCCCATCCTCTGAAAAAAGCAACAGCTTGGAGCCGAGAAATTTTAGACAAAGCTTGGCATGGCAATTGGAAGAAGAGGGTGTGAATAAGCTGAGCCTCCCCACCTATTTTATATCGCAAAATATAGGCATATATCCATTATTTACGACTTTACCATACTGCTTAGTGCCTATACGGCTATAACTATAATATATTATTACCTATATATACTAGTACTTCAATACAAACAACGTTTTAATTATAAAGATTAAGTTTTTATAATTTAATATATATATATATATTATACTATATGATTACAGCGATTAACATAATTATAAATAGGCATGATATAAATAACGATCTCATTTGCGACAATAACCTCGTAGGTCATAACCAATATAGGTAATAAATAATAATATTATATTTTGTAATTAGTAGCGTAAAAAAATAATTATGATAATGCATGACTATTTATTTAAATTACAAGAACACAATAATACATAGAATTTACGTTTACATTCTTCGAAATTGTATTAAAACAATGTTTAAATTCTGAAGGTTAAAACTAAACCGTGAAATGTACAAAATATAAATTAACTAGGTATATTATACTATTATATTCTGCTAATACAATATAACCAATTATGAAATATAAAGATAAATTTTTTTAAATATAGTAAAACGAGAATTTACGAGACAATAATTAATTTGTATAAATGTAGAAGAAAAATCCAGTTTTTTAAATTTATTTACAAATTACATGATATTATTACAAATTTTAATTACAACACATATTTCAAATTAACTTGACTATTTCGTAATAATTACCTATATTTTAAATATCTTACATGCATGACATATGGCTATAAATTATAATGCTTATAATGCCAGTGCGTATTTTAAGGAAATTTCACTATAGGCGTCACTCGTCAATAGGTGATAATAATATTACTGCAGCAAAGAATTGCGTTTGCTTATTCTATATACTGTTGTGTGCTACTAACAATGATGTAATTATGCTAACATATAGGTGATATGGCTACATTAGAGTCCAAACTAACATTTAAAGAAACTATTTTTTTTTGTAAAAAAAAAAAATGCAGAAATTAAAAATATGGCTGCTATAAATTGTACTATTATATAAATACAATTGGTATATAAAAAGTCTTAGTGGTCAGTTCGGTTCGAAAGTCAAACCGAATCGAACTTGATTAAAGAGTTCAAATTTAAACATTTTTTGAATGAGTTCGAGTTCGCTACTAAACTGATCTGACTTTTTTTTGTTTTGCCTATATTTACGTTTTCAACAAAGTCCACTCTCCCCTTAAATATTTCTTCGGACGGCTCTGGTGTGAGTTTGAAGTTCGGTTCGGGTTCGGGTTCGGGTACATTAAAACTAAAAATTCAGTTTGATCTTAAACTTCATAATTCTGTTCAACATCTACATTTTTAGTTCGACCCACCTCTACAAATTACAATTTTATTTCTCAATTAAAAAAATTGCCAACCTCTGCACTTTTAGAAACAAATGTAATTATATATTTTGAGTGGAGTAAGAATTCTATTGGTTTTACAATGATGTTTTTTTTTCAGGAAAAATAAAAAGCTTTTTTGTAGCAAATTAGTTTTAGATAATAATTTTCAGAGGTCATTTTTTGATTGTCCCAGTAAAACTATTTTTTATAACAGGAAATGTTTATAAATGGAAAAATTACATAAAATGCAAATATGCAATGATTACTGATTACCTAATCATATTACTTTCAAATTTAATATGCACGTATTTACTACACCAGTATCCTATATGGTCTTCGGATGATTGGATTGAAATTAAATTAGGGGATGGGGAAGGGAGTTAAAGGAATATCAAAATACACAATACACATTTTAAAACTCAAAATGTTTACCTTTTCAGTGCACGTATTTGCAGTATAAATGTGATTTTATTAATAATATAAAACACGAGTTTTATATCTTAAGGCGAATGTCGGCGGTTATCGTTATTTATTGAGAGACCAAATTATTTGCAATCTATTATTTATTGAACTAAAATACTTCATATAGAGCGCTAATTTTCAACGGTCTACGTAAAGTTTTGGCCGACTTTCCGTACATTTTTTCCAGTAAATACTAGACTTGAGTATAGGCTATAGAGTATATTCTCTAATTAATTTATAGACACTTTAAGAAATTATAGTGGCTACTTTAGTCGCTTCACAGCCCTTATACAGTATGGACCATTTTCGTTTAGAACTGTGATTTAACCTCTTAGTAATAATAACCACTGCCGTTATTTTCCTATATAATGTTCGTTGTACCCTAATATCCGTTTATCGGTTTACTTTACACAAATGTGGCAAATATAAAAATAATGTATATTATTATTCTTCTCCCGTGGTAATTCACGTTATTGGCTATGATTATTCCGCTGTATTGATCCATTAACTATATTTAGTATAATACCCATAATTATCAATACTGGAAGAAAAGCGTATTTGAGAAAAATCTAAATTACATTATTCCATAATTCATCGCAATATTAACATTGATATTATGTTTTTAATAAATAAAATATACCTATATATTTTCAAATTTAAATTGAATTAAATCAAACTTATTAACTTTAATTATATTAAAATACATTTTGTTTTAAATACATGTTCAAATTGTTAAAATAGTTAAAAATGGATATCGTCCAAGTTATTAAAAATATCATATAGGTACTAGGCGACAATTTTATTACCTAGTACCTACTTATACAATAGTTGAAAATTAAAATATATGCACTACTATACGTATACATGCCTTCGTATATATATTATATGCTGTCATTACAAAAGTATACCTATATGTTATAAAATTATTCTTTATTCTTTATCTTTATTTTTGATGACCTCAGACTTTTATTACTTGCCTATAAGTTTTTTTCAATACCCGCCGTGCCTATTTGGCTATAAGACGTCATATCAATTAATTTCAGTGGCAAAAATATGTTCACGCATAACAAACGAGACGATATTGAAAAATTATTTTAGAATAAAAAGTTCTATTATAAAATTTATAGACCACATTTAGAAGAAAATCTCATTGGTATTTTACAAAATATTGATTACAAAAAAAATCCGGTTAGTAGGAGGGGGGTGGAAGCTCATTGCTCTTGGATATATTGAATTTGAAAGTAATGATAAATCATTTCTCTTGGTAGAAAAATTATTCTAAGCGGAGCTCATTGTATTATACATAATTATTATTGTCAAAAATAGATTTGTAAAGAAAATTTGAAAAATACGTGACGTAGGTACCTATATGAATTTAATAGTACCTATTATCATAGATTAAAAACACTTAATAATACTTAAGAATACTTAATCTATGGTATTATATATAGATATTCTGTGAAAATTTTAAATTTCTGGATTAATTTTTTCGGAATTACGTGATGAAACAATCCGTTTTTTGTTTTTGGTAATTTTTCTTATATGTTTATCAATAAAAAGTTGAAAAATTTAAAAATGACCCGTTCCTTAAAGTACTTTCCTAAACACAATTTACTACCAAGAATGGGTACACAATTGAACACGCAATAATTGGATCAAGTCTTATTCTGATCGAAAACTTGTTCATAGAAAAAAATACACAGAGGTGTGAAATCACTATACAAAATCTAAAAAAGTCGATTAAAAATCCTTCAATTATATAATGAATTGAATATTTAGGAAATTGTAAGATCCCGATAAGGTTGTCTCTGAAATATCATCTATAAATATTTTAGTATGTGTTATAGCATATAATAACTCTAAAACCATTTTAAAATGTATGTTTTATTGCATTAATGTTTCTTTAGCGTAAATTTGTTTTAGAACAAATATTGTGATTAGTGATTAGTGATAACACAACAATAAAATAATATGTGATTGATTTGGGACTATTTATAAATTACTTTTGAAATGATTGATTACATTTTAATTATTTTAAAATGGCCAATATAAAACCTCTTATAAACCAGGTACTTTTTGATTTTCTATATCAAATAAAACCTACAATCTGTAAATAGGTTAGGTAATATTCGGGGAATGAACATATAATTTAGGTAATATAGTATTTATTGATTAAATTTATTAGGTATATCATTTTATATTTATTGGGAGTCAAGACGTTTAGGTAAAATAATTCGGAATTCAGTTTTCTGCAGTTCATACTAAATCGATATCGGTGTACAGTTATAAATTATAATATAAATTATTATAAGAAATGATAAGATCAAGATTTATTATTTGTATTAGCTTTGGCCATTTATTTTTTTTATGCTCGTCGACTTACTGGTCACTGATCTACATATAAAAATACAAGTATGCATAAATAGTTGAGGAGGAGAGCAGCATTATAAATTATTTCAACTATATAAGTATTTTACCAACACATTTCTCCACCCACCCATTCCCTACTAAATACGGTCCTACTTGTATCTATAGAAGTTTATATTAATAATTATTACATACATATAGCTCGCTGTCGTTGACAATATAATATTATAACCCGCAATATTCGAATTTGGAGAATGCAATATAAAGACTGTGGAACTTATCGAAAACTAACGTCCCATTATTACATAATTAACTATTTTTATAAAATATGTAATTGATAAAATTAAAGTATGTGTTATTTTTATTTTTACTATATAGATTATACAAGTTGTACAAACAGTGGTGAATTGATTTTTTTGGGGTGGAAGGGAGGGACATTGCCCTATACACATTTTCATGTTCAAATATATTGTTATATCAATTACCTACATAATAAATATAAGGTTTATTGTACATTACAATAAAAAATTGGTTTAAGGGGCAAATACTCCATTACTCCTCTCCTGAATTTTCGATCAATATTATAAAAACAAAATGGGTATTCCATATATAATTATAATCTCGAGAATACCGCCTTAATCAATATATTGTTCATTAAATATTGAAAATTATATAGAAGTATAATGTATAGGTACTTGATTTTTTTTCTTAACATTTCGTAGTGTCACGTGTCACTTTTGTCGTGAACACCAAATGCATTCTTGTGGATTATCGTCAGCCATCGATCATAATTTACACTCATAGTCATACGTACTGTACAACTATACTTGGACTTCTAAGTAGGTACCTAAACAATAATGTCACTCGGGCAAACAGAGAAAAGTCATCCCTCATTATCGTATGAGGAATAAAGCTAAAAAGCGTTTTAAGTATCGTTTATACGTATACATACTCGTATAATAGTCATATTTAATATAATATTACTAATAATATAGTATATTTAGAAATAACTACAATTTATTTGTGTCTGCCACTGCCAGCGCCGGATAGGGAAGCTACTGACCCACCAAGTCTTAGGACTTCTACCGGCCCAAAAAGCGTTTTCGACCTTTTTAAAAAATATTTTAATGAACTGTATAGTTCTGTACCAACTATTAAGAACCTACGTAATTTCACTTAAGGCTTTTATATTTTTGTCCACACGTTACTTAGTCGGTCCAAATATCGCGCGGCCCATCAAGATTTTCTCGGTAGCTCGCCTATATAGCCAATCTGGCCCTGGCCATTACCCACAATAAAACATCAAATAGGTAGGTAACTCACGATGGGTCCATTATTTCTAGATTTGAACGATTCGTTAATCTTATCAAGATTTTATGCAATCTACACCAGTGATATAATTTGGGGCAATGTGGACAATTGCTTCCGTTTAATTTTTAAAGGCTAACTATAGACCGATCGTCGGTAATATGTATATTTGTAATTCAATAAATATACAGAACTTTCTTTATATATTCAACCAAGATTTTCAAGGTAGAAAATATTACATATCGAATGTCAATACGTATCGGTACGTATAATCTATAAAGGCTTGCACGAGCCAAGTTTCTTCGGCTCGGCCTGGCCTTACTACTTTTCACGAATTCCCGGCCCGACCCGAGAACTTTCCATAAAAACCCGGACCGCCTGACCGATATCTCAAATATTACCCGGCTTGGAACAAATATTTTTTGATTTAAGAAAGTCTGCACCGGACCGGTTCGAGTATTCATAATAAAACCCCGGTCTGACTCGGGTATTTTTAATAAAAGCCCGACCAAGCGCAAACATTTTTTTTTAATTGACCAACTTGGTCCAAAAATGTTAATATTTTAGTGATCTCTGAACATTTTCAGATATTTTCTCAATAAGACTAAAAGCTGGACCCGAGTATATTTTTTTTTATAATGTTTCCGTTTTTAAAAGTCCAGGCAGAGCCCGATAAATATTTTTCAGGTCCAACCCGGTGAAAAGCCCGAATGTCCAAGTACGCCCCATGCAAGTCTTTAGTACATACATACATACATCTATACAGGTATAGATACCCAAACTAACTTTGGCGTCTAAGAAGATTTCGGTACATCAAGATTGGCCTATGATATATACTCGTATCGGAATCAGACTTCGGTACGTGTCAGCAATATTATTGATTATATTATATAATTAAATTATAATCAATGGTGTCAGAGTGTATCAATATTTCACGATACATGGAACAAAAAAAACATACCGGTGCGTACCAATAGACTTCTTGAAATTCGTCCAAGACTGGTATAGACAATACCACAGAACACCGATAGGTATAGGTACCCAAGTTAGCTGATTATATAGCTAATAAACGCGTTAATAAAATCCGGAATAATTGAATTCATAACATATTTTCTACTTGCAAAATTTTTAATTAACTTTCAGATGTTTTTCCAATTTCCGGATACGTAAAATTATAACTAGGTATATATTCATTACTTTGCCCGCTTGTACGGATTGAAATGAACGTTTCTTTTCCACACTTGAACTAGATGTAATGAAAACGTATCTTTAACATTTAATAAATCACGATGGGAAATAAGCGCGACCGAGTGATTTGCTCGTAATTGCTATTGAATGTGACATTTTACTGCTAAAATTGGTTTAAATATGGTTGTTGATATGCTTGCGAAAATGAGAAATCAAAAATATGCATTATTAAATATTATTCAAATAATATAATATGTGTACGTGTGTCCAAATTCCAAAAATATTAATATACGTATTGGTACGACCTAAACTGTTTTGTACGATGATAATGACGTGTACGATGAATGAGTGGTATTGTGATGAGTTTATGCAGTTTACGGAATGGTTAGCCATAACTCGTGTAAATATCCCATTTACGTTCTGAACGTGAAAAAACAACGGAACAGTCATAATTAAGTTCCGCAAAAAATCGTTAAAATTTTACTTTTTTTTAAACAGTGTACAGTTAACATGTATAACAGTGTACTTGGAATGTCTGTGGAATATTAGTGTAGACGAGGACAATACATATATTATTATTATTATTTTATCAGTATAATAATAATAATGTGTAAGTACACGATGGAATTGTCGGGATGCGTTACGACGAGGGTAGGACGGGATGCCGACGCCCCTGGACGATTTCCCTTCGTCGTCGGCCTCAAAACGCTGCATACAAGGCGCTGCGACTGAGCCTATCCGACGTCAAAGTGCAGACATACTACAACATAGACCGCACGATACAGTGCACACACACACACGAGCACAGAGTAAAGTATACACACACGCACACCGGTTCGATGGTCGTGGGATGCGCGGGGCTCGGGGGGCTAGGCGACGCCGAAATAAAGTTGATCGGTCGCCCGGTAGAGGGAGCTACGACCGACGCACGGAATCTATACGTCCGTCGTATTCGTATACCAATACCACCGTGATATTGCGGTAATTATTAAACAGTACGATATATTATATTATACACACGATACATTTATATTGGTGTAACGATACAATATTATAGTTATGATATCGTCTACAATTAATATATTAACGCCCCCGTCGTATGCCTATAAATGACGATAATAATTTATATTCTATTGTCGTGGTACGCGAGTACGTAGAGTTTTGAATTTACCGATTAATCGGCATTCACGTTTTTCGTGATGGGCACTGTTTATTTGGTCGTCAACAGCGGTAAAAGCGTCGAAACGAGTTGGTTATGAACGACCTAGAGGATAGCTGTAGGACGAAAGGAAAAAAAAAACACGAACCGACATAATAACGTAAATTGGGGATAAAAAATATGTGTACGAGCCAGATAACGTGACTACGGCGGATATTGGCGCGCTGCGTCATCAAGACGGCTGTGTGGTATATGTATACTATATAGTATATATAATACGGCCCTATTGCAGGCGGTCGCGGCGACGACGAACCTATTGTCCATCTCTTTCGGCAGCTCTGCCGTTCGGCGGCAGCGGCAGTGCAGCTCACTCGTTATCGAGACCGTACGCGCGACGGTCGTCCGGCGGCCGTCTCTACTATTCCTGAACGCGCGCGCGCGTGCGCATACACCGTACGCTATCACTGTACTCACTGTCCGTCTCTGTCGGTTTCGTTGCGGTGCCCGCTGTTTCTCTCTTTCTTTCGCGTTTTCGTCTTTTATCATCATCGTGTCCACACGCATAAAATACATGTTATATCCCACACGCGGTGTGGCCGATATCGGGTGGTAGGCACACACACGCGAACAAACATTTTGTGGGACGCTAAATCTTTGTATTATTTTTTTCTCTCGCACACACGCACACAAACACATAGTACACACATCGTTTCTTGCGCTCTCTCTCTCTCTCACTCTTTCTCTCTCTCTCTCACTCTCTCTCTCTCTCTCTCTCTCTCCGTCCGTTCGCCAAGACGTTATATTATATTATTATTATTATTATTATTATTCTTTTCATTATCGCACGCGCGCACTCACAAACCCGCGCGAAAGGGTCCGGTCCGATGCGCGCGCGGTGTTATCGCGTTTCGAAAAATCAAACACAAATAAATAAACGAAATACAGAAGTTTTTTGCACGAAAATTCTCGATTGACGTGTTCGACGGGACTGTCGTCGTCGCCGCCACTGCCACACACGGTTCGCACATCAACCAAGACGTCCTTGACTCGATTATTATTGCGTGCACACACGCATCACGCAGAATTGCCGTCTGAACCGCTGTCCCGCACGCCAAAGCGGCCCCGACGTTGTCGTCGTCAGCTGTCACCGGCCGAAACAACGTGCGTGTGTGCCACCGGAACCGTCACCGAGTCTCGTATCGTGACGGCCACCCGGTCGCAGGGACCGCCGACCGCCCGGCATGTGTCTGGTGACCAACATTCTGGTGCACGTGCGCGTCGACGATACGTGAGCCCCGAGACGTTTTTCGGCTTTTGTCGGCGGTAGCGGTGCTGCTGTTTTGATGAGAACTGTGGAGCAGCTGCAAAGCCATGACCGCCCAACAGATCCAGGTGAAGTTGTTCACGTACTCGGTGGTCGAGCGCAAGGACGAGATCGAAGAGGTAAGCGCAGCGGCCTCCGCTTCAGCTGCTGCTGCGACAACGGTGGATGGCCGTCGACGACATTCGCTCTCGCGCCGTACCCGCGCGCACTATCGTACTTATAATGCCGTACCGTGTGTGTGTATGACCCGCACGTCGTCGTCGGATTATACGTCGTGTGCGCGAGACGTGTACGTCGACCGTTGTCGTCATCGTCGCCGTAGTAGCCGTAGCGGTCGTCGACGCCGGGTGTTCATTTTGTTTTCTCCCCTTAGAAATACGAACGGTGTTATCAAACGGTGCAGAGTCTTACGACCGGCCTCAATGATCGCGAGTACCACGACGCTCTTACCAATCACATCAGCAAGGACAAGAGCCAAGAGGAAGTCATCAGCCTGGGGCTGCTCACTGCCGTGCTCCTAGATTCAAAAAATGCTGACAAGGTATGTGCACTCAATATCTCTGTCAATCACTGTGTCCGCGCACACAGTTTGATTACAATTGTTATTCATGGCGTGTTGTATAAATATTCACTCTCATGGTATTATGCGCCTCATCCATTTAAATTATATTATGTATTACCTATATAGTTGTCCAGTTGTAAACCGAATTGTGTAAGTATACCTATTTGTATGCATTAATAAGAATACTGTTCAATATAATTTCTGTGTACTCTTATATACATACCTATATTATATGTAATACCATTACTATACATTGTACAATTTTTGTTAATAAAAAATCAATATTATGTAGGTATTTACCACTTACCTATATATTTCACTTCTTTTTCTACGCATGTGGGTATTTTTTTCAAAATTAGTACTGAAATAGTTACAAAATGTTGAAAAACATACTACCTATTAAATTTTTTTCAAAAAGACCTTAAATGTAGGTACCTAACTTCAAATATTATACCTAATATGTTTCATTACCTCTATAAATATGAATATATAAGTATTTATAAGTAGGTAGGTACATACCTAATTTTTCTTATGAACAATATGGTTTTACAATTTAAATATAATATAGGTACATATGTAGGTAGATATCTATTATATCTTATTTATTAGGACTTTAAGTCCTTTAATTTAGATAGGTACCTATTTTGTATTCATTTATTATTATTTTTACAGATATATAGAGATCTAACTTTATTATCACGTGACGGCCTACAAAGTGTTATAGCACATTTACAACAATTTACATTAGAAAAATGGAGCCGACTTTTAGATTCTCCTCGCAAACAATTATTGTGGCTAGTCCGCGAAATGGTACGCAACAATATTGCTGGCGTAGATAACCTTTGTTGGAACCTGATGCGAAATGCAGCAGGTGGTGATATTTCTCCAACTAATATTACACTCATTGAATATCTCCTTGATCTTTATCAAGACCATCGGTATGTTTCGTATAAAAATTTAATTTTTAATTTCACTTTTAATTCAATTTGGATGTTATTTTCAGAAAATGGTTAGAGAGATTTCCTTGGTTAATAGCGTCTGTTGTGTATTCATTTTTGCGATTCATTGAAGATCACAATAATTTAATTCCTCTACGTAATCGAGAAGTACTGTTCACTATATCATTATTACGTGATCGATTCACAGATTGTTTGGTTATTGGCAGAGACTTAATCAGATTATTACAAAATGTTTCGCGTATACCAGAATTTGAATTATTCTGGAAAGACTTATTACACAATCCTCAATCATTAAGTCCAAGTTTAACAAATGGTAATTGTGGTACCTAGTTTAAGTACCTATTTTGTATTTAACTTTTAGAAATATTTAAAATTAATTTTACTTTTAGGTGTTATACAAATATTGGAAACCAGGACATCAAGAAGATTTTTACAATCACGACTAACACCTGATATGGAACGTAAATTAGTATTTTTTACGTCTTCAGTTCGATTTGGTCATCATAAACGATATCAAGAATGGTTCCAAAATAAAGTAATGATATATTCGATTTTTTTTTTCATATTATAACTAATTTTAATTTTGGTTTTATTTTATAGTATTTAAATACGCCTGAAGCACAATCTCTGAGAAGTGATTTGATCAGATTTATTGTTGGACTAATACATCCTACAAATGAATTATTGTGTTCAGACATTATACCTCGTTGGGCTGTTATTGGTTGGCTTATTACTACATGCACATCAAATATAGCTTTAGCGAATGCCAAAATGGCTTTGTTTTATGATTGGGTTTGTTATGATCCAAAACACGACAATATTATGAATATTGGTGAGTTATAAACATAATAAAATTAAGAATTTAGCTAGTTTTATTTTAAAATTAAATTTCCATTCTAAACATATAAACTCATATTATTCATTTTAATATGACATACCAAGTATAAATACATCATACATGTTACTTATACAGACTAAGACCTTTGGTAAAATTAATGAGTACGGTTAACTAAAACTAAAAATTAATGTAGGGGTCCATATTGACATTTAACATCAAACATCTTATTCGTTCGTCCCTCAAGTTTAGTGGAATTTGAAACGTTGTAGTAGAATGAGAAGAATGTTGTGGAACTTTAAATCTTGAAAAATAAAGTAAAATCGGAGAATTAACACCAGTTAACAATCCTTTTAAAAAGTGCACCAATACAGTGCCTGCTAAGCTAATGAAGCTAGACCAAGGTGGTTGGAAACGGAAGAAAAATTATGTGATGGGCAAATAATACCCAAAAAAAATTGGCAAATCTTGAAAACCTATTCTGAACCCTTTTAAACTGTGGGTAAGTTGCTGTCAAGTATTATCAGCAATATGTGGATCCTAAATTAAAGCACCATACTCGAGTATTAGTTGAATAATAGAGTAATACAAAAGTTTTAATGAAGATTTAAATATACAATCCTTAGTCAAGGATAAGGCATACTGGCATAAGCAGTTAACAAAAAAGGAGATGTGTGCACTTCCTGAGGAACTCCAGACAAAGCCAAAAACACATTTGATTTAAAATTAATTATTTCACTAATTGATTTTAATATCTATTACTCGGATAGTATTTAAACGCATGATAACAGCAGCTCACCAATACTATATTTTTTAAAAGTTGAATTAAAACATGATCAAGTGAATCAATTCTTTTATGGAAGTCTATATTAATAACGTCTACTTAAGAACATTATTGAAATTAATTATAAACAAAACTATTGAATATTGTATCTTCCATAATGTTATAGAGCAATGGTGGCCAAAATTTTTATACCGCGGGCCATAAAAAAATTAATATTTTACTTAAAAGTCATCAGAATTTTAGGTATAGGTATATAATTACATATTTAACGTTTTTATTGTACTTATGAATTTTAATGGCTTAATTTAATACTTAACTTAATAATTACTACAAAAAATTATATCGGTTCACACTTCCAAAAATTATTTTCAAATAAATTAATTTAATAGCTTTATTTAATCTATACTAAATTATAACTACAAATGAAAAAATAAATATAAAGTAGGTATACAAAATATAGTTTTACACTTATAAAAAATATTTCCAAATGTATTAATTTGTTAATGTGAATTATGAGCTTGTTTCTGTTGACAGAGGACATTAATATTAGGTTCTAATTAGGTAGAATTTATCCATGCAGCATGGAGATGTTCATTTGTAATGCGAGATCGAGTTTTACTTTTATTAATTTTCATCGTTGAAAATAGTTGTATTGTAAAGGAGCTTCAACAATTTTGGGATTTATATTAAATAGATTTATAATTTTTTCTTTCATTCGAATGTCTTTAAAACAATTTTTAAATTCACAAATAAGCGTGTATAATTTTGATGCACCGCTGTTTTGGAAGTATACCACAATCTTCTGTTTTTAAAGTAGCACAACATTCAAAATGGAAGAAATTTAATTCTTCAATTGATTTAAAAATAGACATAATTTATTTTGAAAAGCTTTTACTGGAACAAACAAAGTACTGACAAGTTTTTCTTTTCCTTGTAATTTTAGATTTAACAAATTCAGCTGATGTTAATATTGTTAAATATTGTAATTATTTGCCATTCACTATCCTTTAATTGTGCATAATGTGAACAATGCAATGAACCTTCAATTGATGAAGAAAGATTTAGTTCAGACATTTTTGAGTTTATTTTTCTGAGAAGTCCACTCTTACTTTTTGTGCCAGCTGTAGTAACACTAACAAGATTTTCAAAATTAAGACCTAGATTTTCAAATGTATTTAATAAAGCTTTGAATATATTTTCTCCTGTCGTAGTACCACTCAGACTCTCCAACGCTCCCAACTCTTCTGTAATTTCAAAATTTGCGTTCACACCTCTTAACAAAATTAGGAGTTGTGCCGTATCTACCATATCTGAACTCTCATCCAGTGCTATTGAAAAATATTGAAAATGTTTTGCTCTGTCTTGCACTTGTCCAAAAAGATTATATCCAAAATCTTCTATTCTTTTAGTAATTGTTTGGCATGACAAACTAACTTGTTCAAACAAACATTTTTCTCAGGACACATTTCATCAATAACATCTTGCATACACTTCACAAATTCTCCATCAGAAAAAGATTTACTTTGGCTATCAACTGAGTGACCCAATAACTAGCACGGACAGTAGATACTTTTTGTTCACTTTGTTTCTTAAATATATTTTGTTGAAAATTATGATTTTTTTTAAGAAATTAAATTTTTTTACTCTTTCTGTTCCTACTAGATTTTTAAACTTGTCTTTACGTTTAGTTTCATAGTGTCGTTTTATATTATATTTTTTTAGAACTACAATAGTTTCTCTATATATTATACACATACCTTTATTTTACCATTCTATAAAAAAAGTAATCGTCTTCCCACTGATTTTTAAAAACATGACATTCTGAGTCGATTTTCCGTTTTTTGTTAAACAAAAAAGGAAAAAAAATGAACTTTCACAATATACAATATAATAACAACACTAACTTTATATTAGTTACGTCCTGACGGCAGACGAATAATGACTGTGCTTGTTGTGCAACTAATATCATCTACATTTTACAAACTACACTGTAGATTTTACAGCCATTGTGCTCGTACAAAAATAAGATAAGATACGATAATGTTATTTATATTATTAAATGACATTGTAACAACAAAAACTCTATGGCCTGTAGAATGCTTTTGCGGGCCAGATATTAAATGATGGCGGGCCATAGTTTGGTGACCACTGTTATAGAGCTTTAGGTCTTTGATTATAACTATATGACTATCTATACAAAAGATTCAAAACATTTTTGTGATTGAATATTACTTACTTATATTGAATACTATTTTAAGCAAAGACTGAAAAATTCCCATATATGTTATATATTACAATCAATGATAATTTACCAATATGTGTGAAATTGTATTTTAAAATAATTAAAATATGTATTATGTATTTAATCAATGCCTAATTGTAATTTAAAAACAAAAATTAATATATTAAATTTTTCTTTGTTCACAGAACCAGCAATTTTAGTGATGCTCAACTCTTTACGTATTCATCCCACCGTAACAGCAAGTTTGCTGGACTTTTTATGCCGAGTAATTATATATTTTAAGACAAGTTATTAATTTAAATAATTTCTGCTAAAACCATTATCCATCGGGAAATATTACTAATATAGTTATTGCTAGGTTTCACATTTTGAGGCAATATAAATAATAAAAAAAATAAGTTAAAATGTGAAAAATACATTTTATATGTAAAATGAAGTAATCGAAAATGTATTATGTTTCCACCAATTAATTATTGTATTAAAAAAAAAATTCATAACTATAAATTTCAACAAACTATCTTTTACGTAGACGGTTTCGTACTTAAAATATTCTTATGTATCTAAAATGACACTTTTCATTGGTCACTAAGTTATCGGTTTGTATTTTATCTATTTTCTTTCTAACTATAAATGATGTTTATCCATTAGCACAGAAATTAAATGAAACGCATTTTTTTTTTTTGTGAATTATCTTTAATTTTACAAAAATAAAAATAGGCATTTCCCTTTAAATCCAAACCTTACTTATTATGTTTTATTAGATATAAAAATAAATTTATTTCGTTCATTTATTATTTATTACTTCGTTCAAATTATATAAAATGTTGTTATTAAAAAAAAAATTATTTTTATTGTTAAATTCAATCAAATCAAAATTAATGGGTACTGTTCACTACTAAAACGATGACATAATTCTCTCATTATGATCTAAGGTTGGATTATGATAATGTAATTGAAGAAACATTGTAAAATAAAAAAAGTAATATTTATGTTTATTATTTCATTGTTTATGTAAATCGTATAATTTTGTAATTGGTTTATTTTATTTTTTTGGTCTTAGGCTTTAGGATTGGCTATTATAATATTTTAGGCCATGAGTTTGGACTAAAACGGAGTAATATGATTGGCATACTATAAAATATAATAATATATTTATATCTATACCAATTTAAAGAATTAACTCATATTCTATTGAAAATATAACATTAAAAATTAATACATTTTATTTTTAAATGCCAAGTATTTATATTTATTTATATTTTTACAATATTTCTAACAAAATTGAAAAAATAATGTTTATATATTTTATCATCAGAAAATATAATAAATACTTCCCATGTAAATCGGATTGTCAAAACTAGTTACATCTCCTAATTTTTTCTTCTACATGTTACCTATAGTATTTTACTATAAATCAACTTATAATCTACTTATGGAAGGGGTGATGGTGCAATCATAAAATAATAGGTATATTGATCACTGATCAGTGTATGTTTTGTATGCATTAATTTTATCAGTGAATGTAGTGTTTTTTTTTTTTTTTTTAAGTAATTTTTCATTTAGTCATCTAAGAGAACCTAATCAAAATGTAAAAGTAATTCAATTGAGTAGGATCTGTGTATGTTAGAAATGAACAATACTTGATTATTAAACTATGCTACTGCATTAAATTATTTTTGTAAATCAATTGAATATATTTTTCTTTTCAGATTATTCCTAATTTTTATCCAGCTCAATCAGAACGAATACGCAATGGTATATTTGTTTCTTTGAGGCAAATTCTTGACAAAAGAGTGTTAGCATCATTGGTTCCTTTGTTTACAAATCCTCGGATAGATGGTGAACTTAGAGCCATGATTCAAAATACTTTTCGGGAATTTTGTGATCCACCTGCCGTTCAAGGTAATTCATTTTTCATCAAAAGATAAGTTTTAAATTAAGTATAATAATTAACATTCTTGTTGATTTCAGGAGAATCTATTAAAAATGATGATATTATGGATAATATACTGATATCAATTAAAGATGACTTGGTGTCAGAAAATGAAGACATCTCATTTAGCGATGACGAATCTGAAACAAGTCCAAAGAAAACCCTTGAAAAAGTTACTATTGAAAATTTGGCATTGCCTGTAATAAGATTAACACCAGGTATGCTGACTTCTTAATTGTTATAACATAAAACCTGATTAACTATATTTGTATAAATAATGTATATGTATAATTATTATTAATATGATTTCAGTGAAAGTTAAACTAAAAGAAAAAAATGTGCTGCCATCTGATTTAGATAAAGAAGCTATGCAAAATTTGAGCAAAGAATTGAGACTGGAGACTGAAACTTTATATTTTGAAAAAGATAACGAAAGAAAATGCGAAGCAATGGAGAAAATAGTTCAGTTAATCGTCCAGGATGATGAGATATACCCTGATATGTTAGCTGCATTAGGGTCTTGTCTTTCATGCCTATTGAAAAATCAAATTGAAGAAAAGATTTTCCCAGCTGTACTTAATGATGAGTAAGTCTTGATTGTTTATCCATCACTATACATTTTGAGCTAGAATAGTTCTTAGAAATAATAAAGAAATGTTTAATTACTTATATTAAATTTGATAGTGCATTAGAAGACACCATTGGCAAACCATTATTTGTCATGTTCCGTAGTCTTACCCAATTTACTGAAGACGATTCACGACGGTTACAAATTTTTTCATTGCTTGCTGAAATGAGAACACATCAAACAAGAATTGGTTATTTGTTACTTTATTATTTACAAGTGAGCAGTTTAATAAACAACAATGCTGATAGAAAAATTAATAAGTAAGTTTAAAATTTCAAAGAAAACAGGATGATTTTAATTTTACTGTTATTTTTAAGTGGTATCAAGTCGCACATATATAAAGAATTTTGTGAGACCCAAGAAGTTGAATTAAATGAGTGTTTATTGAGTGATCTTCAGTTATGCCAAGAAGATGATTCATCCATGTTTTGTTGGTTAATTCCTGCTGTATACAATCAGTTTTCAAAGATTGCTGTTGGAAATGAAGATTTTTTACATTTAGTTGTATCCACTATTGATGGTTCACAAATACAAGAAATAATTTGTTTAATTTTACAAGGTTATTTTACTTAATATTGTGACACTTAAAAATAATTGTTTTTATTGACTCACTTTAATTTTTAGGTAAGTTAAGCATGTTCCGACCTGATGCAGTATCATCTTTAGCAACTAGTTCATTAAATTGGGAAACAATGGAACAATATTTTTTTTGGCAATTGGTATCTGCACATGATGTCAATATTAAAGTGATATTATCGAATATCACAAAGTTAGACTATAATAATCACCCAGAAACACTGACTAGTATTTTACTCATGTTAAAAAAAGAAAAGTAAGTTACTTTTTCAGTGCATTACATATTAATAATAATTATTAATACTGTTAACATCCAATTTAATTATTTTAGGCCCACTTTAGAGTTATTGAAGCCTATACTATGTAGAGAAATTAAACCTTTAAATGACCAATTTGTTATATCTGTGATATCTAGTTGGTATTTGGAACATGGGGATACTGTAGCTAATCTAGTGTCTCAGCTATTAATTAGTAGATGTCCAGTTGTGTCTCCAACCAAACGGAAGCGTGGACAAGGTACTTGACTCTTGCATACACAAATAAATTTTATATGTTTGAAGAAAAAGTGCCGTTCTATTTTTATTTTAAATATTATTATTTTAGGGCAGGGTTTAGGTTCTAGAGGAGGTGTAGCTCCACCTAGTGCGGAACGAATTCTTGGTCACATGGAACGCATTCGTAGCCGAGGTACATGTCCAGTACTGTTTCGTGCTGAAGGCATGCAAAAAGCCCTGCAAATAGCACAGGCTGCATGTACAGATACACAACGTATGTTATTTAGCAATCTATTCCAGTTGCTTGAAGAGGATGAACCACTCGCGCCCACCACTAATAAGAATTCAACTGGTGGTGGTAAGGGTCGTGGTCGTAAAGCAGCGCCTACGTTTGGCAACAGTAATAAGAGAAATGCCAAGTCTGTGATAAAAGGCCTGTCAGAGAGCTCCGAGGAGTCCAGTGAAGTAAGTAGAAATTATTTATAGATTTGAAGTAATTTTATATAAATGTATGGGATTTTTGTATTTTTTTAGGAGGAAGAAGTTATAAAACCAAGACAAACAAAAAAACGAAGAAAAATAAATGCAGTTGCATCAGATAGCGATTGATATGAGGTATCTTATTCAATCATAAGTTATTACACAGTGCTGAACAGACACAATTGTTTTCCACAATTTTATTCCTCTCCCCAATTTATCTTTTATTATAATATTGTTAAAAACAAAATATATAATTATATATTTATATATATTATATACAAAAAAAATCTGCGAAAAATGATTTTAAACAAATGTTAATACAGTGTAGTACATTAAATTTTATTGTTTGTAATGTGACTGTTTTTGTATATACTAATATTTTCAATTGAATATATTTAAATGACTTACATTTTTTAACGGTCATACCATAAATTTATGTTTTCTATCCTCGACCATAACCTATCAACAATTTAATGAAATAGTTGGAGATATACAATATTAAATAAATAAGATTACTATCATTCCACTATATTTATTGCAGCGCATTGAAACTTCCACTTATGACTTATTATATTTTTATAAATTATAATTTTATATAAATGTAATAAAAGTTATGTGTAATATTAATAAAATTTTAATTTAATTTAAAATCATAAGAATATGTATGCCAAAAACTGATTCATTAATATATTTTATATTTTTAATTTATTGATGAAACCCTATAATAATAATTGTCTACTGAATAAGAACAGTTTTTCTAATCAAATATATTATATTGGTTTTTTAAAATTTGAAGTGTTGGGTTGCAAAAATGTTCACTAAATATTTATTAATATTAATATATTAAATTATTTAATAATTCATTGGACTATTAAATTTATTTATTGAGCTTTAAAAGTTAAAAATAAATAATTAGCCAGTCACTAAACTAGTGGTCAATTCAGTTCACTAAAAATTTTAACGTAATTTTATTCATAGATAATAATTATTATATATTATTGTTCTGTTACTACGATAGTTATTTACTGTTTTATTATATTTACGTATGGCGTATATATTTTTTAGCGGTTGTGTACTTGTGACTTCTGATCATTTTCATAACTTTTCATAGGTAATTATGTATATTATATTTTACACTAGTCATAGAACTAATACTAGTGTATAATATTAAATAATATCACATTTTAAAGGCAAATTTGTCTTAACTTTTGGATGTATTAATTAATTTACCAAGATCAAGACTCCTTTGAGATTGATCAAATCTTGTTGAATTTTATGATTTGATTTCAATTTGAGAATTAAGATTTAAGAAATCAACTTAAAAAAAAGAATGTTTTCTATTATTATTCATATTTTATTTTGTGATAAGACAGTTTTTTAGAACCAGATCCATATATTAGGTATATACGACAACATTTTAAATATAGTTTATGCAACCCATTCACTTTACTAAAGTTATTTAAGAGAACCCTATACCATTAATTTTTAAGAATTTTTCTGTAGGTAATTTTTGAATAATGAAAATTTAACGATTAAAAAATGTTAAAATATTATATAATTAATTTTACAACGGCAGTTGTGCGTGCTTTTTATTGATCTAGAGAAAACTTATGACAGGGTTCCTATTTCTTAAAGAGATCTTGAAGTGGGTATTAATGTACAAATGATTACCATATGGGTATGTGAATTTAATTGAGGATATGAATAAGGAACGAGTTCAAGAGTGAAGAGTTTGTGTGGAGAAACCAAGGATTTTAGTGTCAGAGTAGGAGTATACCAAGGTTTGACTTTAAATCCTTATTTATTTTCCTTTGTAATAGATGAGAAAGGGATCACAAAGTGAAAAAGGAAAGGCTAGTAATAAAGTGGGTGAGTTTGAGAGGTTCTAGTATTTAGAATCTGTTCTAGAAAAGGATAGTAGTTTCGAGGAAGATATAAAATATAGGATAAAGTGTGGATGGATGAAAGTCATCATGTGTAACATTTGTATATTGTATATAAATCAAAAAGTGATTCTGAAGTTAATGATACTATAAAATAATCACTAAAGCACTATTGTATAATCCAAAAATTAAGACAATTATGTACAAATTATTATTTGATGAACTGTTTGAAGATATATACATGATCGTTGGAAATAGTTAGTGAGGAAGACCAAAAAGAGGTGGGGGTAAGTGAAGAAGATGTGGGAGATAGAGTTAAGTGGAATTGTAGGGTTAGGGCAGCTGACCTTAAATAATTTTTATTTGTTTTATGTTTATAATGAAGAATTATTTTGAATAAGTATACATTTGGTACTTTTATCAAAATCAATGAGTGCATCTAAAATTTAAAAAATAATAGCCGATTAGTAGGAGGTGGAAGCACTGCTCTTTAGGTAAGATACTAGTGATGGAGCTAAAAATATAAAATATACGGAAAAATACTAAACAAAAAGTGTGTACACAATGGACTTTAAACCAGTATAGTATTACTGCACCACCCATGTGTCTTAGAGAGTATATACTGGGGGATAAAGTATGACAAGGCCCAAGAGCGCTGTGCGGTTAATTTTTCTACATAAGATATTGAGTATATAGTGAACTATAATATAATATCTAAAAGAGCTAAAGAGATAGAAGTTAGAAAAAAGTATTAGAGAGATTAATTTCTATAATTATTTTCATTGGTCGTTAAGGAATTTCTTATAGAGGTAAACAAGAAGGATTATATTCGTTATATGATGATAATTTCAATCCTGGCAATTTTTTAGAACTGGTTAAGTTAGTGGCCAACGATGATATTATTTTGAAAGAACACATAGACTCGTCAATTATTCATAGTGAAAAAAATAAATCAAAAAGAGGTCGTGGGTCCTTGGTAACATTTTTGTCTAAACATTTTATAAATACAAAACTAATTATACCAATTAGCCAAATTATTCAAAATGTTATAATAAATTTAATTAAAGAATGTAAAGTGTTCACTATATCTACAATGGTATGTTCTGATTTATCAGGGATTGTGTTATTTAAGAGGATGCTATACACACATTTTCTGTCTCCGACCATCTAATTGGCAATATAGCAAAATTGTACAATGCAAAATTGAAATTATGGCATTTTGGTTAGATTTAGAGCTTAAACACCTATTATCAAATTTAACGAAAAGAATAATTTCGAGTGAACCTCATGCATGGGCTTTTTGTAAAATATTGTCAGAAAAAAAAGTTACGGCATTTTTAGTTTTTGATATTTTTAAATAGCTCTAACCTTTTCGTCAGACAATATTTTACAAAATGCCCATGAGGTTCACTCGAAAATATTCCTCGCTTTAAATTTTGTAATAGGTGTTTATACTCTACATTTAACCTAAAGGCCAAAATTTCAATTCTGCGTAGTGTGATTTTGCTATATTATCTGATAGATAGACAGAGACAACAAATGCGAGTGTAACATCCTCTTAATTTGTTGAATAAAGAATTACATAGGTTTGGGTTTACATTAAATGATTTAATAGCCTTATTTAGCTATATTTAATAGTTAATTATAATTCTAAGATTATCTATACTCATTGCTAATGCTTTACTTGCTATAAAGACATTTTACATTTTTGAAGTCTGCTGTATTTTTATCAGATTCACATAAGATAATGTCAGTTTGGACTTCAATTACTAGTGAAAAACATCAAGCTAGCGATAAACTTGATAAGCTACAAAAGATTGTTGCCACAAAATGGTGGAGCAAAAACAAAGCATTGACATCAATAATGGATAATATACCTACCTATTAATAACAGATATCGTAGAAGTGAGCAACTTTGGACAGTTTGAAACTTCCACTTATAAGATATCTGTGAATAATTGCTGTATAAGATCAAGTTTGGTATTAAAATTGATGATAGAATAGATACTGTTAATATAATGTACCTATAATATATATATATATATATATATATATATGTATATATTATAGGTATTTAGTGAGGGGGTCCAGGGATACTGAAAAAGAACCAATAAATGTAAATATTGAAAACATAAATACTAAAACTTCATTTACGTAGATAGAATATTTTTTAAACAATAATAATTGGAAAAAATTAATAATAATGCTCTAAAATTATAATAACTATAAATTTTAGATTTTGAGTGGTGCAAAATTGGACAGGACGGATGAGAACCCGGCAGGTTTTTCAATTTGGGTAGGGACAAAATACATTTATTCAAAATTATTTAAGTTTAAGTACCTATAGGCAATGAATGAATAAATTTTTCTCTGCTTAGGTCATTTGGGATAAGATTCAGAATGACATTATATGGCCATAGAGAAAGAAATTTAAATTAAATTTACTTAAGATTGAAATGAAAATATGTACTTAAAACAAATTTGTATTATATACCTACATTATGGATTGAAATTTACTTTTGTAAATTTAATTCATAAAATTGGACGGGACAGATGTACACCATAAAGATTTTTCAATTTAGGTTGAGACAAAAAAAGTATTCGAAATTATTTAGGTAGAAGTACATATAACAGAAAAATGAATAAATGTTTCCATACTGGGATCCTTTTAGATTAGTGTGAGAATAAATTTATATATTTGTACCTATTACACATCTATATTATATACCTATATTTAGAATTTAAATTTAATTAAAAAATTTTATGTTTGAAATTTAATGGAAAAAAAATTGGAAAGGACGGGTGTGGATCCCGCAGGATTTCAATTTATGTAGATGCAAAAAAATTTTATTCTTATTAATAATAATATAAGTACATATACCAAAGGAATGAATACAGTTTTTCCTAATTAGGTAATTCAGTATTAATTTATATGGCAATACAGAAAGAAATTTCAATTTAATTATTAAGAAAGAATTGAAATTAGGTACCTATTACACATGTATATTATATACCTATGTTTTGAATTAAAATTTAATTTAGAAGTTTTATGTTTGAAATTTAATTGAAAAAAATTAGACAGGACGGGTTTGGCCCTCGCAGGATGAATTTGGGTAGATCTTTAGAAATAGAAATTAAGAAGAAGATATAATTATAAGAAATTGAAGTAAAAATGTATTTAAAATTTTTTTGGTATATGCACCTCTACCTATGACTACTACTACCGACTATACTACCTATGACTATACTACTATTGACTATACTACATGTGACTGTACTACTTATGATTATACTACCGACTATACTATCTATGACTATACTACCTATTACTATACTACCTATGACTATACAATCTATGACTATACAACCTATATGACTATATCACAAGATAAAAAGAAATTCAAATTTATTTTAATAATTTTAATTTACTGTTTGCAATTTTATGCTATTAATTTGAATCATCTTGTATATTTAAAACTATATTTATCCTTATTTTAATAATTATATACCTACATGTCACGTGTTCCCATGTGTCAATGTCACATTGTCACATATTCCACATGGTGATATATGTCACAATATGACATATTACACATATTTTTATATAGAAAGTATTTTCAACTTATCTTAGAATATTAAAACTATATATTTCTTAAAAACCTTTTTGAGGCCACCCATACTTATACACAGGAAAAGATGAACACCCAAAACACCTCTTAAAAATATAAATTTAAAGCAGAAAAGTTTACGTTGCATATAGCAACTACGAGGAATTTATCGATAAAACTAATTTCGTTGGGATAACATGTAGAACGAAATTTTCTATATATTGCAATAGGTTCGTTTTAGAATATAATAATTTGTTAAAATATCTGACTGTATTTCAATATGCAACCACTGTGAACGTTGTAAGTCTCCGGTAATATTTTTACAGAATATCTATTTACATTAAATCATCTTTAAGTCGAAATACAATATTTAGCCTGTCTTACACTCACCGGATTTATAGATACCAGTAATCTTTCGGTGTTCCTCGCCTATAAAACGGTATTGAACTGGGTTAGTGGCATCCGAACAAGACTGCCGGTGGCCCGTAGACTCCGTGCTAACTTCGAACGGATACACTAACACCGAGGAACTTCTACCTAGCCAAGCTTGATTTTAAATCACAAAGTAACTTCAGCTACAACCACATATAAATGCATAACTAAAGACTAAAATATTGTATTTCGACTTGTATAAAAATATTCTGTAATTATCACAATATACTAGAGACCATTAAGTATTTAAGTCCACGTAGGCCACATATTGTAGTATAGCCATATTTAACAAACAATTATATTATTAACTTACTAAAAGGAACTTTACAAATGTATAGAAAACGTCGTTCTTATTGCTATCCCGCGGAAAGTAGTATCATCGAAGAACTCGCACCTATAGTTGCGATGCAACGTACGCTTTTCTGATATAAATTTATATTTCTAGTGTTTGTTTAAGTTTTCGCATGTAAAAGTATGGGTTTTTGCTCAAAAATGTTTTTTTTTTTTAGAAATATATAGTTTTAATATAATATATAATATAAATATATTATATATATTATGATAAGTTGTAAGTACTTATTATACCAAAATTAGTGTTAAGACCTATGAAAACACTTTGTGTGACTTTTAATGATATAATTATTAAAATAAATATAGTTTTTAATACATAAGATAATGTAGAGAGTATATATAGAGAATAATTAATTGTAACACAAATAATTTAGATGGAAACATTGAATTTGATCTGTAATTTTTCATCGGATAGAGGATCATATATTATTAAAACGAAACTTTTTAAAACAAAAATTGACACGGCAGCAATAATCATCCAACTCACCGACCTCATCACTAGTATATCCAATGGTAAGACTAAAGTTAAGAACGCGGTTGTTGCCATCATTACCATCCTTCCCCTTCATCTCAATATCAATGGCTAACACCAGAATTCTCTTTTAGAACAGTCAGGGCGTCGCTCGGAGATGCCTTGAGCTCTTACAAATGGTCCAAGAACACAACGTCAACATCCTCTTTCTAAACGAAACCCACCTAACAAAAGGTCGAGGATTCAAACTCCCGAGTTTCCCTACTATACCAACACTCCACACATCGTTTGTCAATCTCCCTCAGCTGGTACATCTATCTTTATATCCAATAAATACTCATATGCAAATGCACAAGTCACCGATGCGACAGTGTGCTCAAAAACATTTTTGTCTATGTAAAGTGAAAAATCACGGTAATAATAAACATACTTTAAAATTTAAATAGTATAACTGTATTTGAAAACAAATTGAAATTCATAAATTTTTATTTAACGTATTACGTTAAAAATAATTCTAATTCATTTGTTATTGTAATTCATTATAAGACATTTCCATTTTTCAAGTTAATTAATTAATTTAAACTGTTATTCCTACAAAACAGAATAGAAATAAATGAAGTATAATTAATTTTTTAAATTTAATTTGGATTAACTACTGGAAATATGCTTATTACCTTATTGGTCTAAATACACGTAAGATATATTCGCTTTCAACCATCAAAATAGTTTTACACACTAATGTTAAACTACAAAATAACAACTAAAACGTGAAGTGGGTAAATGTACAATATATATACCAACATCCAATACCAAAGTTAACGCGGCTTATAAAAATGAAAAAAAAAACAATAGACACACGAAATAGCATTCTTCATTGTAATATACCTACATACCTATATATTTTATATTACTATAATCAGAGCCGTAGCAAGATTCGAATATTCGATAGCACCCTTGGCAAAGAACCGAATTTCCGCCCCTAATTTGGTAATAAGGAAAAAAAGTAATCAGTTTTTTGGAGTTGCGCCCCCATTCCTTAAAAATCTAGTTAATAAGCAAAAGAAGATAGTCATCAACTTATTTTTACAAGATTTTGCCCGTCGAATTTTCGCCCCTCAATCTTAAAAATTTAAGGATAGATATTACTGAATTTCGATTTTTGCGCACCATTTTCTGTTGCGCCCTCAGCCTTTGCTACGGCTTTGACTATAATATTAGGTTAAGATACTCAAAATATATAGTTAAATATTTTATTAAATTCACAGAAATAATTCCAAACAATAATAAGCTTAAAAATAGTCATGAATCCGCTTTTATCGTAAAAATTTGAATGCCTGCGTCCTGCCGCAAAGCCCGGAATACATAAATGATCGTATGCTAAGGTACGTGGTATGTCATATCCATACGACCCGTTGTATAATAGATTGTACAGAAATAAAAGTGGAACAACCACCCACTGTTGAACAGAGAGTCTATGTGTATTCACTTTATAAAGGATATTGTACTGTTAAATTTTTAGCTGCAATAACTCCCAGTGGTGCTGTATCATTTATTTCTAAATGTTATGGTGGAAGATCGAGTGGTTCTTTCATTACAAATGATAGTGGATTTATTTCAAAATTAGAACCAGGTGATCAAGTTTTAGCGGATAAAGGGTTTCCTGAGATAAAAACAAATTGTGAAAATAAGAATACTATTTTAGTAATGCCACTCATTTCACACAATAGGTAGTAAATTATCTGAACAGGAAGTTCTTGAAACTTATAGCATTGCCAGAGTAAGGATTCATATAGAAATAAGGTTTTTTGCAAGATTAAAAACTTATGGTATCTTTAAAAAAAATACGAATTGAACTTCTACCTTACATTGATAACATTGTCCATATCTGCTGTGTTTTAACAAATTTACAACCTCCAATAATAGACAACTAATTTTCTATAGATTCTTTATTAATTATGTTTTAAATATATATATTTTATACTTAAATACAATTAGTAATTACACATTGTACCTACATATAATTTCATATTTTATTATTACAATTTACATATATACTTATGTTTTATAATTTTATATTATACAAAATACATATTATAACATTAATATATTATATTATACATTACATGTTGAAATTGTAAATTTTTAAGGCAAAATTATAAGATTAATATTATTAAATATAAATGCGTATAAAAATATAACAATTAAAAATTTTTAAATAAATTTTCAATGCAGTCTAAAATTTTTCTAATATTAATACCACTTTTTATTGTTGTGTAATCACGACATTTGTTAAAAAACTACTTGTGGCTTTCTGATCAGAGTTTGATTAAAAATTATTATAAAAGAGAAAAATTACACTAAGTAAAAGATGAGAACATAAACCAAGATCAAGTATATATAGTTATATTTAATAATTATATTTAAACATTTAAAATTCGAGGTTGAACACTTCAAATTTTCCAATTTTCAAACTTCAAAAAATATACGAAAAAGTTATTTTAACTAAAAAAAATATAAAAATATTTTTTAATGACCGTTGAAGATGACCATTGAGGGGGGGGGGGTGAATAAAAGACCCATTTTTGTATTTTCTAAATACAGTCACACTCTATTCTATGGAGGTGACTGTTACAAGTCATAACGGTCAATGCTCCTCCGTAGTTAATATACTCATCCATTATATTATATTTACATTTTTAATCTATAAGTAGAAGAGAAGTTATATATAAAAAGCGAGAACGTGTTTTAATATTGTTAAAACTATGTATAAGTAATTTTTAAAGAGTTTAAATTCTTTTATTAAAATTTATAGAAAACCATATTTTAGATACAAATACTATAGGGATATTGCAAAAATATAAATTACCTAACAAAGAAGTTACAGCAACTAAAGAATTAAAAAATAGAATAAGAAAATGATAAAAACTAATGAGATCATAAAAATATACAACCAACTATACAACAGATTATTATTATTTTTGTATATAATTTATAATTACAAATTTAATATTTTTACACCCACCCAAAGGCCAAAACCCAAAATATTAAATTTTACACATCGCATATATAATTCGAAAATCGAATAAACTCATATATCATTGTCTAGTGTCCTACGTAGTCTTTTTTTGATATATTAATTTTTTCAAAATTTATAATAGCTATATTTAGAAAAATCAAAAAATTGTTTTTTTTTTTTTTAACAACTCTTAAAAATTCACATAGGTACCTATTAAAAATTGGCTACTTAGGGTGCTACATAATATTGTTCCCTATACCTAATTTAGTTATTATTTCATCTTACTTCGATATTCTCAAATTGATAGAAATGAAACATGTGTATACATGTTTTTTCAACAAATATCGTGATTACATATTTACACAATAATAGAAAATAATATTGACATAAAAGTACAAGACCATTTCTACCATTCATAAACTACTTTTAAAATATATTTAAATTATTGGATATTTAAGAAATTATATTATTATATTAAATTTTAAGAAATTTGCCTATACAGAACCCTTTAAAATTCGTGCGTACGATGACTACGTCTTCCAATACATTATTTAATTATTACCTAAAACGAAACACAATGGTAAAAAAAAAACATTGGAAACTAGGAAAAAAAAGAAAAAAATTACTGCGATGGCCGGGAATCGAACCCGGATCAACTGCTTGGAAGGCAACTATGCTGACCATTACACCACCATCGCAACTTGTAGAAATATAAAAAAATTATTATATTTAAATTACAGAATATATTATATATAATAATACAAATAAAAGTAGAAATTTTCAAAAATTGTGATAAAGAAACTACAATGATAACAAAAGATGATAATGTTTCCGACGTACTGTGTATATTTAAAATTTGAATGAATGATCGAGTGAACACAGAATATATTTTGTGGAGTAAATGAGTAAATATATAGGTATATAGTAATCGTATAATAATTATTAAAGGGATCCCGTATATTTTGTATTAATAATATAATGTAACTTTACTGTTTTCAATTAACTTTAAGAATAAAAAAAACTTCTTAGCTAGTGAATCACAATGGGCGATAGTGAACGGTTAGCGGCATATCGATCAAATGACTCGGAAACGAACCCGTTGTGCATTTATCTTGTACAGAACGATAGCAAAGGCGATAAACCTTTGTTGTTCCGTTACCCGTACTGGAGTTTTGGCGGATCTGGCAAGATGTCATCGATTGAACACAAGCGGACATTGCACAAGGATGCGACAATGGATATGACTGAGCGTCCGCACGAGCTATCCGAATTCTCAGACGATGCCATATCCAGCCTGTTCGCCGTCAAGACTGAGTTGTGCGACCGAAAGTTCGAGATGAAAGTGAACAATGTGCGGTTCATCGGACATCCAATGCAAATACAAGCCTATGGTGGCACCAAAAAGAAATCAAAGAGCCCATCAATTATAATGATCAACATAGTATTTGCTTTGGATGCATTCGCTCGCCGTCAAATAGGCAACTGCTACTATGATTTAAGCAAAGTGTTGGGTGTAGCAATTGAACATGAAGAAAAACGATGTGCTTATCTGTCTTCACAAATTAGAGATATGCTCATGATACATGATTCCATGGCTTCTAGGTAATATATAGTGTTGCACATGCTTTGTTTGTACTGTAATTCCAAACTAGAAAATAATTCAAAAACTATTTATTATCATATCCATTCAGAACATTTATTAATAGGTTAGTAGGTACCTAGTAGTTAGGACTTATTCAATTTAATATATAGGTAAGTATTAATATACCTATTAGTAAATTTTAAATTTCAATTTAAATAGGTACCTACCTACCTATTATAGATATTATATTGTTTTATTTATGTACTTATAATTATCTACTCAATTATATTATAGGACCTACCTAATATTTAGAAACACATAAATGCCCTAATAATAATATTGTTTATCAAAATCTGTATTTGCTTAAAATAACAAATGGATTTTTTTGTAGTTTTATGATTTTAATTTAACTAATCAAGTTATTAACTTGTTGTTAAGAGGATGCTATACCCGCATTTTCTGTCTCCGTCCATCTAATTGGCAATATAGCAAAATTATACAACGCAAAATTGAAATTATGGCATTTTGGTTAGATTTAGAGCTTAAACACCTATT
>JAIPRL010003453.1:0-46863 GCA_025469235.1 Pemphigus obesinymphae
CTACTGGTACTCCATCCGGTCCCACCGCTTTCTTATTTTTCATTTTTCTCACGGCACTCCACACTTCCTCTTCCCTTATTAAATCTACCATACCCAAATTCCACTCTACCCGATCAATTGCCTCTTTCGGAAATTCCTCATTTAATAGTCTTTCCATCTCTTTATCACTTCATTTTCCTCTGTTAACACTCTCCTATCCTCATCTTTTATACACCAAACATTTCTAAAGTCCCTAGATTGTTTTTCTCTCTCCTTATCCAGCCTATACACTTCTTTTTCCTCTTCTTTAGTTCCAAAGTTCCTAACCTCTCATACAACTCATCATATTTCTCTAATTAAGTTTTACTCACTGCAATTTTCGCTGCTTTAGATAAACTTTTATACTCTACCCAATCCTCCATCTTTCTGTTTTTCTACCATTTCTTAAACTGTATTTTTTCTTTGATATTATCTCCTGTACTTCGTCTGCCCACCACCGTGTTTGCTTATCCTGTGGCATATTACCTCTACTCACGCCCACGACTTCCGTAGCAACTTTCTTAACACCCTCTGCTACCTTTTCCCACATTTCGTTTATATTCCCTTCCATGTTCCACATCTCTGTCCCAATTAGCTTTCTTATCAATACTTTTTCATTTTTACCCGTTAGTTTCCACCACCTAATCCTCGGTTCCTTAACTAAATTTTAAATGTTGTACTGTCACACTTTCCCCCGGGATCACTTTACAGTCCTTACACTGTTTCAAACCCCTGTTTTTTTTTTTACTTATTACTAGGGAACGGATATATATATATATATGTATGTATATGTAAATGAATATATTTATTGGAATAAGCTATTTGAAATCTAATAAGAAATTCTTATTAAAATAACATCAATTTTATTTTGCATATTTTTAACTTTTCAAGCTTTTGTATATATTTTAAACTTTTTACTGAATATTTTTGTTTTAACTTATATTTTCACTTGTTTTTATTTCCAGCTATAAAAATGTGTGAAATTATGTTTTTAAATACTAATAATAATATTTAAAAATCATCGGTACCTACAACATTCCAGCGTATAATAAAGTAGACAATCTGTCAATAAATGTGCACGATTTATATCATTTTTATTAAAATAACACCAATTTTATTTTGCATATTAAATGCATTTTTATAAATTTTAAATCCATATTTTTAGCATATTATGGTGTTTTTAAATACATATTTTGAAGGTTTTTTGTACATATAATTCCGTTTTCTACTTATTACTATAATAAATCGCCGCCCCCCTGTTCATAACCAATGTAGCCACCCTTGGTTAGAAAGGACATACGCATATTTTTTACGATATTTATTATGTACATTGTACCTACATAAACTTGAATTATTTTTTGTTATAATTTATTTAATCAAAGATGTCCAGTTGTAGCTGTATGTGGACAACCGGTTATACTCTGCACTATATAAATATTTAGACTTCATCTTACCGTAAATTGATGAATTAATATATGTACCCAATAATCGATACATCGGTTACCAATTAATCGATACAATCGAGTAAAACATATACCTAATCGATAATAGACTGTTTGAATTAATAATCTCACAGTCCTAAGTATAGAATGTAGGTATATGGCATAATATGTATTATAAATATTAATTATTATCACATTATAAGTACATGAATGCCATATAGGTAACCAATAATAATAGTAAGTGTGAATACATTTAAAAACGAATACCTACCAACATATACGTAGGTATGGCCGAAATCCGAGTTGTATAACATAATATCAAAAATGTGAACAGAAAACCGAAAAACCATAAATAATTTTGCGCAGTTTAACTGAACGTATAGCGTTATAGTCAATTTAGACAGTTTAATTGAACAAACGAAAATACTTGCGCAGTCCGTTTGCACAGTTAAACTTAATTTATGGGTATTTAATTTATACTGTAGTACATAATACCCAACTGTTTTATATTTTCATTATGACATTCTGTAAGATTCTATTCATTCTGGACATGGAGAAAATAATTATGAAACTCCACACGTGCAGTTTAATGATGCAACTGTTTCAAGCAGCAATACGAAATTGAATGCAGAAGGTACCTTTAAAAAAATCAAATACATATTATATTTATAATATATACATTATATACAATTAGGTATATTATACACACTACGTCCTAGTTAACTGTTAATTGTCCAGCTACGTTTTTGTTGTTATAATATTTTGGTAAAAACGTCTTGTACAATAACTAATAAGTGATTTGCAATAACTTTTTAATCTTAACACATTTAAAAATATGTTTTCTCCATATTAAAATTAAATTTGAAAATTGTCTGAACTATTATACACATGTAGAATGTAGTATGTGCATAAGGCCGATTTAATAATCGCATTTCCGAGTCACGTGATGTGATATTTTAAGTTAAATATTTAAATTTAAAGACCTGTACAGGCCCGGTTCTTTAAAAATTGAAACTGGGCCTGGCTTATGAATTTCTAACACATTACGGTCCAGGCCGGTTAAGTAAATTTATAAATAAACCTTGTCATCATAACACCACTGTATTTAACCTCATTTATTACCTGTTTGTATTAAGCCCTATGTATATTATTTTTTATTCAGCCGTGGAATTTAATATAATGGGCAACGATGAAGAGGAGCCACCATCAACGCCTACCGGGACTGCACCCGTCGCCTATGAACCGTACGAAAAAGACGTGCAGGTGTACGATGGATATAGAACGAACCATATCAGTAACGAAATGTGGCCGACTAAGGAGTATTTAGACTACCAGAAAAAGGTAAATGATTTTCTGAAAGGCACCAATGAATCGAAGAAGAAACCTACGAGCACAAAGAAACAAACGAATCATGGCAGGAGGTCGATGAACCAGAGGAGGTCGGGCAAATTTCAAAAGTCTCACGAATATCCTGCAGATGTACCCCATGATTTCCCGACCAATACGGTGTGTGTGGATCGCCTTGTAGCGTCAACCACAGCGAATCAACTGCAATCTGCGTTCACCCGGTACGGCAACATCAAGTCGGTTCGAATGTTTTCCAGCGATCCGTCTGGCCGTTATTTGCCTGGCCGACCCATCCAACACTCTGCAAACATTTGTTTTGAGAACTTTGACTCTGTCGAGAAGATTATGTCAGATAATCGAAGCCCGGGTATCAAATTGAATGGCAATAAGTTAGAGTTTCGGAAATGGAAACCCAGTAGACTTTAAGACTTGTCTGTTATCTGCTTACTATGGTAATCTAATTTTTTTATATACAAATGGATGTGTATGTGTGTGTGTGTGTTCTACCATAACTTTGGTCTATTAAGAAAAGTTTCAACCAAACTTGGTAGGTACATATTATATGACTTTCTATTTGAAAAAAAATACTGTGGGGTAAAACACTTAAATTCGACATATTGAGTTTAAATTTTTATTTAATTGGTCTTAGAAAGCTGAAATTTCCAGAAAACAGGTATTCCTTTAATGACATAGAAGCCCCCACTAATAAAGAAGTTTTAGGAATTAGGATAAAAGGGTTTTGTTGAAAAATCCATTCCAATAGGTACCTACAATAGATGTTATTTTTTTCCTAGTACTTTTTATTTTTTTGCTCTTGATATTTTGAATTACTCAACAATTCGAACTCTGGGTACCTAATTTAAAAAATTAAGTCTCTCCAATCTCGAATTATCAAGGGTCGACTGTACCTTATTTTCTTCAGTGCAAAGAAAAACTACAGATTAATTGGCTATTTAAAAGTCAGAGATAATTGTTTTTTAATTCTATTAAATATTATATTGAACTTTTCTCAGTATCTTTTTTAGAATGCAATAGTTTATTTTTGCATTCAATACTAAAATGATAATACACTATCATGTTAGAGGTCCAAAAAGTGAATGGACAAATGTCTACCTTCTATATCTACACAGTTTTTTTTTAATTTGCATTGTTAAATACAATTTTAAAATTAGAAGAATAAAATTGTTTTAAATAAAATTTATATATTTATATTGTACCTATACATTTTTAGTAGATATATATTGTCAATAAAATTATGATATTTACATACTTTTTTCTTTCTCAATTTAGTTTTCGAAAAAGTAGAACAAATTGAAAATAGCATCTTTAAAGTTTGAAAAAATTTAATTTATTTCTGATAATATTGGCTACCGATAAATGGGTATTTTAGGGTTGTTACGCACCTGGCAAACACAGGGTATTTAAAAATACTGGAATAAATATTAACAAGTTTGAGAAAAATCATATTTTCCCAAAATATGTAAATGTAGACTGGAGACTTTAATTTGTATAAATATTAAATGTACGTAAAATTCGGTAAATTTGTAAAAAAAAAAATTATACCTTTGTAGGTATCAATATTTTTTTTCAAGTGAATTTTCTTTGTTCTTTCTGAACTTCATTAACCATTGTTTTTTACAATTATTTAGTAATTTATAATATAAAGATATACCTATATATTACATATTATGTATAAAAACATAAAATAATTTTTTCATTTTTACTATCTACTCCTAAAATTCATTGATTTTATCATTATTACATTATACACTTTATAAGGCTAAATAAAAATTATTACACTAATAAAAACATTTAAGATGAGGGGGTCACTCAATTTTAAGTACAGCAAAAAAACATTGATAAAATTTATCGACCTCACTTCTAATGCTGTTAGACATTTCTTAGTAGGTATAATGATTACCAGTCACCAATGTTCAGTTCATTATTCTGTGATTCCTATATATTATTTTATTTTTTAATTTATAAACTATTAATTTCCTTTATTCATGTTATAACTTGTGTTTATATTACATGATGGAAATTGTAGTTTGATGATATTTTTATAACAATAAGTTAAAGATTAAAAGTTTAAATATATTGTTTTATTATTTCTTTATAACATAATTTTTCAAATTAAAAATTGCACTTTAATATATCAAATCATTTTAGTTTATAGGTAAATAAGTTTATAAAATTTAAAACATTTATGGGTATTTTATAGATATGTGTGGATAGTAAAAATTTGAGCTTAATTCATTACATTGTTCAATATTTGTGAAAAAATTGAAAATTTTAAACAAATTTTTTTGTTTATATTGTATTTACTGTTCACAAACTATAAAACAATATCAAACTCAAATTATTACATATTTCTCTCTAAAACTATTCTTCTATGTCAGTCTATACAATTATGGTAGAATGCATGATAACTAATTCTTAATTTCATGGAAAATTATTTATTCTCTATAGAAAAATCAGGGAATTATCGTAGTTAATTTGCATAACAACTCTTGTATTTATATAGTTATTGGATCATATTTTGGTTGAAAAGTTACTTATAAAAAAATATATATATAGTTTATCAAAAATCCAAATGACCTATAGAAGAGTTCAGAATCTAAAATAAATATGAAATTTTTTGTAATATTATTTTTTAAAACTTAATATTTTGTTTTTATTTACCTAATATAAGTCTAAATAATAAGAATTATTGAAAATATACATATTATATATCTATATTTAGAAATATATCCTATATAATTCACTTCACCTGTTAGAAAGTTTAAGATTGTTTCTATTCAACCCAAAATAAATATTTAGAAAAAATTTTTCTTAGAATATAAAATAAAAATAAGTGTTGGTTTTTAACATGTTTTCGAACATGTAAGTACATTTTTTTCTTTAAATGTAAGTAGTGTACCACTATATATTATATTATATATTGTACGATATATATATTAAGTATATGTATGATATTTGAAAACACAACAATTTACTAAGAAAATAAGAGTACGTAAAAACTGAAAATCTATATAATATTTATAGGAAAAACCACAAGTGTAATGGTACAAATATGGTAAATATACATACATATAAGCACATTTATTTTATTATTACTATTATTATATTTCATAGGAATATATTAGATTTTTTCCCCTTTTCGCTTCCTGTTTCTAATATTGTTTTTTTCAATATAATTTAATATGCTTCTTAATCACTTCTAATGGTATAATATTGTATCACATCAGTATTATGATGACCCCTTAGCACTACCATAATCAAATAGGCATAAAAATACGATATACTATATACCTAGCTAAATTTTTATTACAACCCATTTGATTACTATATAATATTATTATTTTATATAGTATTATATGGGTATAAAATTGTATGTATATTATGTATATTAATATTAGTATTTTTTATATAGTTTTCATTATTAGTTTTTTTTTAAATTAGGATTTTATGTTTTAAATTAATTTTTTTCACGTTAAATCTTATGTTTTGTTTCAGTTTTCATTAAATCTCAAAAAAAACTTTAGTATTATTTACTACAGACACTGATTATAAAATTCTATACATCATGGACATCAATTTCACAAGTAATATTTTATTCTATGTTATTCCTATATAATTTTTATACTTTTTGATTTTCATTATTACCTATATGTTTGACTCGAATTTTCCTATTTATGTATGTTTAAAAAAATAATTATGAATATATATTAAAGTGGTTTTTTTTATTATGATTATTGTATTAATTTCTAGTAAGTGTACATTTTTAAAAATTTTAATTGTATATTTTAATACATTTTTTAATACATATAAAAAAAATATGTTATGATTAAGACCGCACAATACAATCATACTTAAGAATATAAAATAATTAATTAATTTAATTACCTACTGATTATATTTACTGATAAAATAAATAAATTCATCAGATGTCTTTATAGTTTTTCAGATACAAAATAGCTCATAAACGGATGTTACATGAATAACTAAATATTCAAGTTCAATTGAACAGATTCAATCTAATGTATAGTTTAATTGGGAAACCAACACTTCACATTGATAACTTAAAAAGTATAAGTAAAATAATAAATAAAATATAAAAATTATACTAGGTGTCAAGTAATAGGTACTTCCTGTACCAATAATTATTATTATTAATATTAATAATAAATACTAATATTAGGTACTGCAGGTTGGGTTATTTTTATTAGTGATGTAAAAAATATACCTTCTAAACTATTTATGGCTTATAACCTCTATTTTGTGCCTACCTATACTATGCATATCATTTTTATAGTTTAATTTTTAATTAATTGAGATGACAACTTTATCATATTTTGTGTGAAATACTAAAACATACTGAGCACTTTGTTTGCACATGTTATTTCCTCTTAAGATTAGAAATGGCTACAGTTTTCATCATTCAAAACTAATTTAACATTTTGTAAAGAATAAGTTTTATATATTTAGCTAGTAAAGAAATCATAATGTAATAATAATTTTAATACATTTGTTTCCATGAGATGAGAGACGTATTCGTGTAATTTGTAGTGTTTTACTCGTTCATCAAATTTAAGTACCTATATTAAAATAAATTGTATGTCTAGTCAACAATAAATTTTATGTGATCATTATCCCAAACCTCAGCTTACTTTCTTATCTTATGCTTAAAATAAAATTTAGTTATAATGATAATTATAACGGCACATAAAAAAAAAAAACATCAAATTCAATGAAATTATCTTGCTTTATTTGTTAAATTCTCAGTTATACGTAAACAACCAGTATATTGTTTTATTTACGACTATGAGTACTAATAAAAAAAATTTCGTAGGGCATAATAATAATTCCAAATTATTTATCGACGTATTTTTTTCATTTGGTCAGCTTGCTTATGCATGTAGATAAATTATAAAAAAAATAGAAATTATTTTCATTAAATTTTAGTTTATACATTATTACAATTTCATGATAGTATTTCCCGGTTTCCAGCCATCGAAACATATATTATTGTTAACGATAAAAAAAATATCTAAACAGTTGCCAAAAATAACAATTACAACAGAAGGAGTATACAAGTATACAGCAAGTATAATAATATATAGTGTTATTATGTATTATATAGTGTGAATTCAGTAACGAGGTTCGGATGTGAAATATCTGGTGGTGCACAACCAAAAAATACTACGGATTAATAACAAATATATTATGTTATTTTCTTTAAAATGTCGATATAATAAGTAGGTACTGTATAATAACGAACGTGATTTATTTTATTAAGAACATACCTACATTCATATAAATATAATTCAATTTGCCTCATTCCAATATAACTTAGATAGTAATATCTTGATAACATCTGAAAATGGGTAATCTGATAATAATTGTACCAAACGACAAACGTGGTTACGACATACTACCACAGAAACTAGTTGGATAATATACCTACACAGTAGTTGGTGGTTCGAACTAATTTTTTGCGTCGTGCTTGTATAGTTTACACGGTGTATTTTTCCCCGGAAAGTGAATAAAATACAACTGCGCGTGTGTAAATAGCGCATCATACATGCATATTTCAAGTGTGCGCAACGGACAGCGCTGTGCGGTAACATCGAGACGGTTAGGTTAGAGGCTATCATATCAATCTATATGTAGTCCGGCTGGCCGGCTACCAGCAGCAACCAACAATATAGCGGTGCGATGCGTAATATGTAGATTGTAGGTACAATAATAATATTCACGGGTACGACAATTTACTAAAACGGCCATAAATAAATAATAATTTTATATATAAAAACACGCTAATTTACTGAAATTTTAGGTGGTGTACGTGCGCCTGTGCTTCTTGACATGAGCCGCTACTGAGTGTGATATAATTCATCGTGTCCACCAAAAGTCCCGTATACCATTTTTGAAAAAAAAATATTAAAATAATAACTTTTTTATTTGTAATTATTACAGTACAAGAATATCTGTTTCAAATGTTACTAATAACTATTTTCGTTCTAATTAATAAGACAGATATTATTCATGTTGATTTATATCATATTTTTATTACATAGTTACGGGTCTCCATTATTAATTTGACATTGCATTGTCTTTACATTTTGTTATTTATAGTCACCAGGGAAGAATGAAACGGGAAATCCAGTAATCACGCTCGAAGAGTGTTTTTCCTAACGTCCATCTGTAACAATTTGTTGCTGTAGTTACCTACCAATATCGATTTTATAATTTTTATTCGTTTTGTTAGTTTTAGGTTTTTATACAAGTATAATAGTATATATGGGTAGATTAGTAGATATTACAAATTGTTTATTGTTTAAAACTTTAAACCGGGAATTTAGAACGCTTAGTAAACAGTAGTTGGATAGAACTTTGGAGAAATCAGAAATAAACATCGATTGACGTCTGCTCGACAATAATATATACCTACCTAGCTAGTAACTATAACAAATCAAACAAATGCAATTATATTTCATTCGGTTTATTTTGTTAAAATAGATACGCTTGTTAGTTTTAATTGCCACACTCGGACGTATAATAATATTATAATCGTCTCCATGCTTCCAATTATTATTTTTTCACCCGCAATATAAATATCTGCCTATAATGAAATTTATTTGGAACATGCAATTATATAAATAATATAATATTAACACGGCGTTGAAAATACCTAATAGTAATAACCATACTATAGGTAAACACATAGGTACCAGCTGACTGTTGATACCATTCACAAATAGTATTTGGGTCTGCTGACGACCGATTAGGTAAATCTTTACTGTTAAACTTTAAGAGGACGTCATACCATCCATTAAAAGTTCGTATATAGGTAATTTTCGAGAAAGTTTTTGAAAAATGAAAATTTAACAATTGAATAGGTATTGTTAAACTACATTTTAAAAAGTAATCTAAAAATAGTACAATATCCGTATCACTTTTTATTGTTGTGTAATCACGGTATTTGTTCAAAAACATATTTGCGAATACCAAACGAAAAGGCAATTAAATTGGTTTTAAAGGAAATACTGCACTGCTAAGGAAAAAATATGCCATAAGTTTGTTCAGAGTCATTTTGAGATAATTGTACTTTTATGTTTAGAATTTATGGTAGTTCTATTTTTATAAATATATTTTTCAAAGTAGAATTTATCATTTCTTATGGTAATATATCTGATGAATGCAACAACATCTATTATGAAATAAATAAAGGGCAATATATTTCTGAGACTATCTCATCAATGTTTTACGGTAATTTAATTAGGTACCTATATTGTTCAATATTGTATGCACAAAAAAACTTATTTTTACTTTTTTATTATTTAATATTTTTCAAAATTCCGATGAAATTGTCTCCAAAATATTATTCTTTATATATTTTATAATAAATATTGTATTTCTAAAATCAATTTTAAGGGTAGTTTCGTTTGTTTTTGTTACTGAAAATCATTAGTGTGGCGTCCTATTAAGAGGATGTGATACCCCCGATTTCTAGTGTAAAAACATGTGTACGCAGAATGATGACAATTTGTTTTACAGTGGTTTAAGAACAAGAACACCCATTATATAATCGAAAGTTGACAACATTTTGAAGGAAATATCATATTCCTTTCATTAAATAATGCCTACAAAAAAGTTACAGCTGTTTAAAAACCCTACAAAAAAAAATTTTTGGATATTAAATATTTAGTTTATTTAAAAAACTACATGACATCCCTTCCAATATGTTTTTAACTTTCAATTTTATAATAGATGCTTTTGCTCTTAAACTACTAGGAAACGATAGTAATCGTCATTTTGCGTAGGCATGTTTTTTTAAAACAAATATCTCAATTACACAACAATAAAAAATGATATTGACACAAGACTAAATTAATTAAAAAATATATTCAAATTATTGAATTTTCATTTTTCTTGAAATTTCATACAATTTACCTATACAAAACCCCTTTAAAATTGAATGAAGAAGTCTTACGCATGATTTTTAAGGGGTTCTGTATAGGCAATTTTTAAGAAATTGTAATGAAAAAAATACCCAATAATTTAGAACTATATATATTTTTTATTATATTATAACTACCTATAGGTAATATTTATTTATTTTAGGGAGTCAAACTCCGTTGAAAACTTGAAAACCCGTTTAACCCGCAAAATACTAAAACACATACAAAATTTTTGTAATTTATATTTTAATTTTTTTTTATAGAAAACCTATATAATTAGACTTTTTTTAATGCCTATATTATAGTCAATGTGAATACTTACAACTTAAGTAGGTGTATGTACACGTGCAATAAATAAAATTACATCTTGGTAGGTATATTGGATTAATGTTACCGGAGATGGCTTTGAACGAGAAAAAATCCTACTTATATTTGTAGATATGCCTATATAAATATACCTACTTGTATAAATATTTCAAAAAGGGCCACCCTGGAAGTTTAACTTTATAATAGTTACTATATGAAACGACAGAAATGTCCACTTATATTACCTTTTTTTTTTTATTGTCAATATACAACTGTATCGTTTGTGATCAGTTGAGAACACACGGCGGGTAGGTGTATACATTATTTTTATTGGTAATGGTATTAATATTATACCACGTGGTAGCTTCTGAAGAGTGAAGTATTGTAAAAAATGAAAATAAATATTAATAACAATAATAAAATAAAAATGAGATGCATGAGAAGATTTCAATAACTATTCGATTTTCGAGCATAAAGAAAATTCTTACTTGGATCGCTAGCCAAAAGAAATATTTACGCACAAATACCTTATTGGTTTATAATATAATATTATATAACATTGTTATTATACATATATATAAGCATTTTATAGAAATTCATTCTTACCCTCTGTTATTATTATTGGATTTTTTTTTTACATTCGTGATTAATATTATTTAACACACATCCGGAAGCAAAACGAAAAAAAAATAATATTTATGTTATTTAACGATTTGCCACGAATGTATAATATAACAACATGACATATTATATACGTATGTTATGAAGTGACTGAATATTATATATAACAGGTAGTTGTGTAATCCTCGGGAACATAATATCGCAGTATCGGTATATACGTGATTTACTGGTACTTATAAGCAGGATGTGTTTGTTTCACTGTAGAAAAAAAAAATATAGGAAACGTTGGCTTAAATATTTTAAGAGCAGTTCACCAGTATATGTTAAACACGTGTCATAGGTATACACGACATACGTATAACATATATATATATATATATATATGACCATTATAGGTAAGTATATATTATACCGAGATAATTGAATTTAAATAAAAAAAATATCCTGCATATAGGTGGTAGGCTTTTGGTTTTACATTTGCATTCGAATATATTATAATAATATTAAACACGTATATATTATAATGTTTACATGTCTCTAAATGTTTAAATTCCGGATTTTGTCAAAATCATATACATTTAGGTAGGTATTGAATTATGTACATATATAGTTATAGCCCGGACAAGCTGGGTTTCGCGAATTTAGTCTTGTTATATTATCGGTGCAAGGTGTAATATTAGGCAAAGAATTAAACCAAATCGCGCAGAAAAATATGACCAAATGGACTACCAATGGAAGAAAACTAAAGATAATGTTAACATGTAGGTATATGTATATAGGTATGTATTTTTAACTTGTACCTAATATTTATTATGTAATTAATATATCTATATACGTTTAAAAGTATGGAATAAAAAATAAAATAAAAACTATTTATACCTATTTATGTATTTTTTTTATAAATACATAAGTATATTCCGAGGAGAAATTTAGTACAACGATGATATAAAACAATTTTCTTCTTCTCTCCTAACTATTTGGGATTGCTTCTCCTATAGGTATATAGGAGTTGTATTAAATTTATACGATATGTATATATAATATCTCAAGGTTATCGATTTTTTCAGGCGTATTGATTCTACATCAATATTAAACGATATAAGTAAGTTACATAATGATAATACATACTACATAGAGGAGATCATGCCTATGCCTACTTATTTTTCAGATCTGGCTGTAATTATGGTTTACGATTAGAAAGCACGCACCAATATTAATTGATGCGTGGGCTTAGTATGAAAAGGTTCTAAATTTAAATTTTTTAAAATACACTTTTTTACATAAATGACATCGAAAAAGAAAGATTTTTGTATCTAAAAACGGAATCTCTGCTGTAAGTGCATTATCGAATATTTGAATGAATTACGCATATGGAAATAAAAAATTAAAAAGTTTTATTCTAGATAAAGGAATGTTCAGTAATATAATTATATTTACATTAGATAGAATCAAATCAAACCAAGGTCCAATATTGTTAGTGTAAAAAATTTCTGTTTGATATAAAGTTTATAACATGCGGGAGTAGGAAAATATAAGTTCCATATTCTATTGAACATTTTCATAACACTATAACAATGTTAATCCATTTTTAATTTTTATCAACTGGAGAATATCGTAGAAAGATGAATTGAAAATAAATTATAAAGATCAAAGTTATCCAGCATCCTACGTAACCGATTATATTGATATATATATATAAGTTTGTAAGTTGAAAAAAATGTAAAATGCTAATGCAAGTTTTCCATTGAAAATTTGTAGACACGACGTCCCTGGGAGAAAAAAATTCTAAACAATTTCAAAATTACTAGATGGAATGTTTTCATACTATAAGCTAGCGAATTTCACAAAATAATAAATAAAAATAGAAGCCCATGAAGTTATTTAACCATTATTGAATTATGAGCATGACAGTCGTACGTACCTATATCACCAAACTAAACAATCTGCATTCATTAGAATATTAAAAATTTCCCTGGAAGTTTTAACTATATTTAGGTTCATATAAATGTATAAACGTACCTATATATTATCAGGGGCGGCCAAACAGTCGATTGCGGATGATTTCAAAGTCAATCCTCTATATTTGTATAATTTTTTAGAATTTATTATTGTACATTTAGATAAGTCACAATTTCCAATAGTCGTTTGTGTTAATAGACAATTCGTTTTGTACGACGTGCGTTGATATGTTTATTTGTCATGTGTTTATCGAATAATACAGTGTTAATTTTAGTAAATTAATATTATGGTTTTAGTGTTTTATAAAAGTTGTGATGAGTTCTAAAAAAAAACAAAATCTAATCATTTCCAAAAAGAATAGGAATTTTGTTTTTATACAATGCAAAATTACGTTAAACAACAATAACTATAAAATTAAGTAATTTAGAAAGGCATTTCGAACTATGCATACAGAATTTGACATAGATTTTTCTCCTCAAACTGAATGTGTAAGATTAGTTTTTTAAAATTTTAATTCAAAAAAAGAATTACTAACTATAATTCCTATGAAAAGTTCGACATTGGAGGAGGATATTTATCAATCTTTTATCAATTTTGTAAATAAATCAAATTTATTGTTATATGAGTTAGTTATTGTATTTCCATTGACGCTCCTTCAGTTATAACAAGTAAAAATAATGGTTTTATTGCTTTATGTAAGAATAATAATGATTTTCCAAATTTTATTTCATTCCACTGTGTGATTCATCATCAAATACCTTACGTTATGTTGGAAAATATTTATAGTAATAATGATTCAGTTTTTATAATCCAAGGGTCATAATTACGACCAACTAACAAATATAACATGACTTCAAAACTTGGCTTTTTTTAACTAGGTTGACAGGCTACAACTCATTTAAACAATTTAAATTTGGAACTTCAAGGAACAGATGGGGTTATAATTGAACTATTGAGTTTTATAAATAGCTTTTATTCACAATTTAAACTGTTTAAATCATAATTTGAATATTTTCTAAGTTTAAATGTTCTTTTTAAAAAGAAAAAAATCGAAGTTTAAGGGGCTACACTGAACGGTATTCCGATCACTGATGCGGCAATTGAATTTTTGGCATATAAGTCATGTACGTCGATGTCGGTTTGTACGTACGGTACACGACTTACACAAATACGTAATTTCACTCCGTCGGGAGAAGGTTTCGGAAGTAGTAAAAAACAAAACACCGTTTTGAATTACAGCGCGAATGACTTTTAATGAAATTCGAAAGAGAAAATATAAAATAATAAAAATTAAACAAATGTAAATACATACTAGACGTGAGTACGAGGAAAATAGAGGCGGACGTGTATCCGTGCCATACAAGACCAGTGGGACTTTGTGAAACGTGGTGTTCGTTCGGTTAGGCGGAGACAGTGATGGTAGATGATAGTATTCGAAATTCCCTACTGTAAGTTACTAAATTTTCCTTTTTATTTTTTTCATTGTATTTTAAGTCACGACTATGAATCATGATAATATATCTTAATCCATGGACACGACCCTTTGCTTCGCTCGGACCTCGAATTATCAAATCTAAATATATGACATGAACGAAAAATAATGATACACAATTTATTCTGAGATACTATTTTTTTTGTCAAAAAATACTACCTATTAAATATATTTTATCATAATAACATATAATATAAATAATAAAAATAATTAATAGAAATATAATAGTAATAAATAAAATATAAATATTTAAATACACAAATTAAATAACAAAATAACGAATTTAGAATTAATTTAATACACTATTATGTATTAACACCACAGATATAAAATATTTTATATCTGTGATTTACACACAGTATCACTATGTAATGATAACATGAGTTTTTGGCGATTTTGGAAAAAATCTTTGGATGACGTCTTATCACACATCTATATAGAATAACTACACAATAACCGTGATCATTTAAAACGAAGTTCATTCAATTTTAGACACCCCCCCCCTCTAAGAATAGCCCTGGTTATACCTATTACTTTCTTAACTATACTGTAAATGTATACTTAATTGTATAATATAGATTATAATTAATACTGGAATGTTCCAATCAATAAATATTCAGTACACTTGTAAGTTATACATCATAGCCTAAAATAAATAATTCTTTAAAAATACTAGTATTGAAATATAAATATACAATGAAGAATAATTATATTAAATTATGAAATAAATGTAAAAGTATTTAACATCCAAAATATTCAATAGCAAGATTACTGAAAACATATTATAATATTAAAGTAATAAAATTATACAATTAAAAGCACTACCTACGAAAATTCACCATTTTAATTATTATTCTAATTTTATAAAAACCAAATTTAAAAACGTAGAACAAAGTGTTAAACTACCAATATTAGTTGGTAAATAATATGTATTATGTGTGATAAAAAGAGATAGCAACATTATTTTTATCTGCTCTCTTTTTCTAACATACTATTTCGATTATGTTTACATCAGGGTTATGTCACTGTCTATGTTTCTATGTCAAGTAAATGGGTGACCTTGGATGTTGAAAATAACAGCTGTTGATAAATCTTGCTACTAACTTCAGGGCGAGTCCTCGGTTTTTTGTAAACAAACTGTTATCACCTTGAGTGACATTTCTATAATGTTCTATGGTTTACAATGGTTTTATGGTGGGCGAGCATTCCAGTTTTCATATAGAATTCAGTGGGTGCAACAGGCACAGTCGGTGTGTGCGTGTCATCTATCGCCATTTATCGAATAACATCATATACCAAAACCATTTTTGTTCATAATAATATATAACTTGTGAACAATTTGACTACAAGCAGATCTTAGTATAGCTATGAACCATCGTCTCAACAATACAAATATATTGTAGGAATATGACATCAAGCGGTCAAGTCGTTCAGAAATTCACTAACAGACTGCACACAGTAGAATTATATATAGATATAGGTATAAAGATAAGAATGAAACTTGAAAGTTTCATTTTAGATTTCAAAGAGTCAAGGAGGAGCTTTGGCATCGGCATTGTTAGAAAATTGGTTTTATACGATACCTACTCCATACATAACATTTTTAGATTTTTAAAATTTTATAGTAGTTTCTTTGGGGTAGAAGAAAAACTTCCTTCTATATGGCATATGATTTACCGTGTAAATACTTATACGTTTTAAATAATACGTGTAGGTAACTATTTTTATACAAGTGGAAAGGCGCTAGTGGAAATATAAATTAAAATCCCGGGCGAAGATATGAATGACAGTATATTATATAATTTAAAATTAAATTTAAGAGCTTTTTTGATAGAAAATTAATTCTATAGTTAGTATCTCTATCTATATGGTATAAGTCTATATTTTTATGTTGTATATCATCTTTTCTTAAATTTGTAATATATACAAAATGGAATTTCTACATTCTATGTGGTTTTGCAAAATATAGTTTTAATTTTCCAAGCATAAGATTGTAGACACCTTATACTTATCTCTGTAGTGTACGTAGTAACTAGTATACCTATAGTTACGATTGTTGATTTAGTTACTAGGGAGATGGATGACATTATTCGTTTTGTTTTATATTTGTAGATTATTGTTTAAAATATGTTTAGAACTGAGAATTTAGCACGCCCGCAAAGTGGGTTTTCATAAGTTGTTTTACCATATCTATTGCCAAAATAATATCCAATTATTAACTTGTCAAATTCTCAGTCTGTCATCTAGAAATCAATAATGTATTGAAACACCTGCAATATGCATTAAGCCACGAAAATGAACCTTGCAGTTATACTAATAATAAAAATTGTTTATATACCTGCAGTACCTATACTATTGTTACACGTATAAAAGGACTGGCAGTAGGTACACCGTTAATTTGCAATAAATTCACTCCGTATGGTGTATCTATATAAAAAAAATTGCAATATTTAACGTTTAATACACTTGATACACTTGATAATGCACACTGAGATGAATTATTCCTTTTCATTAAATAATTCTTAGGAAAAAAATTATATAAATTTGCAAAAAATAATGTACAAATTATTAATACTTAGTATAGGTAAAATACATTTATACATAGGTACTATATTTTTTGAAAATTTAAATATCCATTTTATTTTAGAATTATGTGGATATAACCATAATGAATTTTGAAGAAATTGTGATTTTCTTTAGTTTTTTCTTATACATTTATCAAAAATCTAAAAATTACTGCTTCTAAGTACAATCCCGATCAATTAGCTTCTAGAAAATGAGTACCTACACATGTAATGATTCGATCAAACTGAAAAATTGTTTACAAAAGGATTAATAAAAATTGTCAAACTAATAGGCAATAGCTGTTTTAATACATAACAAAATAAAAAATTTAAATATTTATTTTAATTTTAGGTGCTGTTAAAATTAAATATATGGACCAATATATAACAGAAAAGGAAATAGAAGTAATTGATGGTGTATGGCTTACCAAAGCCAAAGAGCGACTTAAAAACCATACAATTGATTAAATAATATTTTGTATTGTTTATTTATAAAATATAATATAAAACCAAGTAATGTGTATTTCTTAAGTTTATAACAAGTAAACATTTTTTTTTTTTTGTAGTAAATATATTGATAGGTACCTAAAAGTTTTTAGTTTTTTGTTCACAATGATAAAAGGTATATCTATGATTTAAAAACTTTTTTTATTGACAAATCTATATTATTTAATTATATTTTGTATATGAGAAATAGCGTAATAATGAAACTCTAGTTTTTGCATTACCGTAACTTTCGTATACGATATATTGATATCAGAGCGAACCATGTCCTTGTTATGATTACCAATATTGTTATTGTTCTCATTTTTTTTAATATTTGCATTATTTATTATACCTAATGAATATGAACATGCTCTTTTATAGTTTATAGTGAAAAGTTTTTAAAAGTTTTTTGACCATTGATTAACATTTGTATGAATAATGGACCACTGCTCATTGTCATTGTAAGGTCAACATAAAACTATTGTCGTAAAAGACTCAAATCATTTTCTGTAGGGAATCTTAAACGTTCCTTTTTATTAGACATTGTATCCATAATGTTGTATAAAAATAAAAATATAAAATTTAAATGCAAAAAAAACCTATTTAAATAAAATAATTAATAAGTATAATTATTGTTATCAATTAAATTTGTCAAAATATGATATATGATAACAGAGAAAAATAATATGGTAGTAATTGACAATCTACGTCATAATAAGTTAATAACCCATCATTTAGCACGATAAATCAATATTTACCATGCGCGTTAAATGATTCAAAATGATTACGATAATCATATGACCGTTCCGATATTCGGAGCGCATGCGCACAAACATATTTTGGTAAATAACGTTAACGGACGGACTTTTTAACCGATGTTTTGTAAGACTCTCTATTTATACGTTAATTACACAACAAACTTATTCTGTTTTATTTTGTAATTTTTTTTATTTTTATATTTAGACATTTAGACGTAGGTATTTCAAATTGTACGACGTGTTCTACCTATCAACGCATTTTCGACAATGCGATTATACTTATCGTCATAATTTACCACACGTACGACGATAAGGCGTATATACGAATGTCAAATGTTTCCAGAAAGTTTTGATTGACTCCGTTAATTTTTACGGGTAACGAAATTATATTATATTCAGCCAGCTATCTCTTACAAGAATGGTACGATAAGGAAATCTCGAAATACGTGCGTGGAAATGACAATATTGCTGGAAATACGGTACGAGAAAATTTCCGACTGCGGTTATGGGCTTAATGCAATTTGGGTGAGTAGGTACATATTTATAAAAAAAAAATAGTAATATGTTGCATCATTTTAACCTTCGGAGTTTGGTTAGTGGTGTGTGAAGTAAAAACTCATCACACTAAAAATAATTAATAAACGCTTATAGGCGTGACTAGACTTCATTCGCAGAGAGTGCATCACATTGACCGTGACACGACTTTTATTATAGTAACCTTTGTTTTTAAGCCGACCCTTTAATGGTAGATAGGTATATGTAAAACACGAAAAGAAGGGCTATATACGTATACTTACCTATAATCTATGTATGGTTAGGTTAGAATTTACGAGATAATGTGTACGTTCATTAAACTAATCAATATTATCAGCTATTTCTATAGGTGTATATTATATACACCGTCTGAAATAAACAATGATAGTGATGACAATTAGTGGTTTTTTTCATTCGTTTATTTTCGTTCCAAATAAAACGATTAGTTTAAGTTTAGGTTTCTTCTCTTCGCCTCGAAAATCTCGTGTATTCGTTTTGACAGTAGTAAGGTAGGTAAAATATAATTATACTATAATATATTAGCCGAAATTTACGATGACGACATTGAGGTAGAATAGTTCAACAACATTCGGCGGACAAAATGAAAACGGATTCCTTATTTTTTAGTGTAAATCCTCCAACGAAAGATAAAAGTATACATTGAATACACGTACACCGAATATAAACCGTTTTCCCGTAATAATTTACTGGTTTATTATACGTAGAGCAACTGCCGTTTTACTCGCACTAAAGTATGAGGAAATTCCAAGACGGTGTGGTAGGGTACATCCGAATTTACCGATAAGAGCAAAAAATTTTCTAAAAAAAAAAAATGTTCGTCCTTGGAAAAAAAATCGCGTTGTAAGAAAAGAACTTACTGCCCCGGAAACCATTTGTTTTTATCGTTACCTATAACGACACTGCTGGCACGTTTTTTTTTTTTTAATAGAAATATAGTAGGTGGGTACATAATATTATGAAGTACATAAATCAATGAGACCTCACCGTTTCTTTTAAGTGATATTATAGATATTCTACTAACTTTTGTCCTGCGTTTTACTAAATTATTTTCTTTTTGATCAAGCATATTAATCGAAATATTACTAAATCGGTAGGCGCACAACATTTTATGCAATGTCCGTTTAAAACCGTTCAACGAATTTCGTTAATTTTTAAAAATTACAAAATCTTTAAATCCTTTATGACTGTAATCTAAATCAATCATCATCAGCTATAATTTGAAATCATTGTTGTGTATAATGAGTAATTTTCAAAAATATTTTAATAAAGATATTTTGTTCAGGTAAATTGGGGGCGTGTTTAATAATATGATACATTATAATATTTAACTGGATCATTATTATATGAGTTATGATATTGTCTGGGTAAAAAAGCTATAGTGTAATAAAATGAATTTAGTTTAATTAATTTTCTTTTTATCGAGTAAGGAAACAACTTAGGTGTTCAATATACCTATATAACATATTTAATTTCTTGTTTAACGTCAATCCCGATTGTTTCTTATACTCAAAGCTTGGAAATTACTTTGGATTAAAATTTAATTATTTAAAAATTAAAATTCACTTCTATATTTGTAGTAATAAATAGTGTCTATTTAATTAATAAACAGATGCATTCATTGAAATTCAATACCAACCTTATCCATTTAACTTTATATGGTATCATTGCAATTATATTATAATTATCTATTCTGTTGCATTGGAACCTAGTCACTACAATTCACTTAGTTTGGCCATGGCTAGAGAATAATAATTATTCATCTTACTATACGACGAATAGATTTAAATGTTAATAGACAGGCTACCTCGAATAGATTGATACGGATTGTATCTTTTAAATTGCAATAATATTTATGACTGGCCATCCGACGTAAATCCATTTATTTTCATGTCTATATTATTTATATAGTATTATAGTATTATAGTATTATATAATACACTAGATTAGTAGATTGAGTGCAACACCTTGTAAGTGTAGCTCTTTTGAAGTGAGACTACTTGTATGTTCAATATCTTTTGAGTTTTTAATCCCATTTGAGTGTGATACCTAAATGTAACTTTTTTTCGAGTGAAACACCACATAAATGGAATTGCTTTTTAGTGCAATTCGTACACCTTGTATATTATGTATTTTATCGGGATCCGGAATAGAGTCGGTGATGGAAGTTTTTTGAGAAATGCAATCAAAATAATTGCCTATACAAAACTTCCTAAAAATCGAGTGCGTCCTCTTAACTTGAATTTTTTTTCTTTTAAAGTGACTACCGTGTTTACATCATTTTTTACAAACGGCACGTTCAACCTTCAAACTACGAACGGGTGACGTTACATTTTTGTTTATAAAACTTTCGGGAACATTATCGTTTGTTTATAGAGTAGGTTATATAATATTATACGGGATATCTGCAGTCCGCGTGTATGTTTAGACACTTTCGGATCTCTCGTGCGTACTCGTGAGATGATGACGATAATAATAATAATAATAATGATACGACGTGCTATACTATCTGTATGGTTGAAACTTATAATAGCGTCGACAGGACCGGCAAAGTAAAATCGGATTGTGGCCGCCAGAGAATATAATATTTAAATTTGACGACCGGGGGGGAGACGGTTCGTATAGCGATTCAGACGTTTGACTGATACTGAGCGCACCGTCGACGTCTTGCAGGACACGCGATTATTATCCGAAACCGAATATATTGACGAGAGCCACTCTTCGGAAATTAATTATTTCGGTAGGTATATATTATTATAATCTGCCTGCGCATTATCTATAATAGTACAATAAGTCTGACCGTTTATGCAACGAGTGTATTCGATGGCATTGCGGGTACATCAATATGGATGATAATAATAATAATAATAATATCATAAACGATAATAATATTATAGACGGGCTGCTCGGTCTGCACCAGATAATATCATAAATTTGGATAGGTATACCGGAATTGTGTGCGTTTGCACGTATAAATAATATAGTATCGACAGTATATTTGGAACGCGGAAGTTTTACGTCGAAATCATTTCGGTAGACCAAATTAAATTTTCCGTATTAAATATTAACGCGTATATTATTTATTGTGATTCCCCGTGTCGAGAAACGGGTCGTTTCCATATTTTATGCATGTTTTTTTTTTTTTTGTAAATTTATTATCAAATTACGTTGCAATACTTTTCGGCGTCGAATAACAAATAAATATCACGAACAAAATGCTCGTATGCACGTATTATATTATTATATGCGCATACACGATAATCATTATTAACAGTGCTTGAATTGGAAAACAGTTAGAAGATGGACTCAAAAATATAATAAAAATTTGTATTCCTAAATACTCAAATTTCATATTATTAACTATCAGAGGCACCGGCCCCTCCCTAATACACTCGAAATTCCATAGCAAAATAATAAATAAACGTTCCTTTTTATTTAAAAGAAAAACATGTAAAGACAAGTTAATAATGTTAATATATTATATCGTTATATATTAACTTATTAAGTTTATAATAAAATTAAACAAAATTGCGCACTACCTATACTACAATACTACAAATTAAAATACTCGAAAGTTAATTTGTTTTTTTTTTTTTTTAATATTTTATATAATACCTATGTTTAATTATCAGGTGAATTCAGAAAATACCGAATTTTTCCATTTCCCTAATCTCTGTTATCCAAAATGTATATACGAAATTAAAAAACCATTACTTGAACTCGTCAAAAAATCTAAATAATTTAACTATTTTTGAAGCTTATAGGAACATTTTAATTGTTACGTCAACATTCGCATTTATAGCGTCACCCGTAATTTAAAAAACACCTTAAAGAACTGTATAGTTATCTTTAAAATATTTAAATTGACTTTATGTTTAATGTTCTAAAGTTTTTTTGTTGCCAGCAAAGTCCACAACATTTCGAATGTATTCATTTCCCTCATTCCAATATTAATTTTTCAAGACCTAATGTGAAATTCGTACGTTATATTAAAATATATAAGTAATTACAATTCAATAATTATTATTTTCATCTTGGCATTATATTTAAGCAATTTAGAAGAGATGCGCTGAAATATTAAAAAGAAGGGGTACTTCGTCCCCTCGGGTCCTTCCCCAAAATCAAGCATTGATTATCAGATATTATAGTGAAGACCAGAAATTTATGCATTCGGTTTCATTAAACGCACGGCGCTAACATATCTTTGGATTTTTGTATTTTATATACAGAACTAATTATTTCATAATATTATATAAGTACATATATACCGTATATGTAGTAGGCCAAATTCATCTTGCATATAATATCAGTAGATCGTCAAATTATTATTAAATATTTTCAATAATGTTGTTAAAAACCGATTTGTTTTACAGCTCAAACACGATGTCACAATGTTTTCTACGATTTTTTCATGACATAAAATTCACCGATTAAGTTCGGAGGTCCTACACTTACCCATCAATCGGATCGAGTAAATGACTAATCCAAGAGCAAGGGTAACGATAATAAAAATAGTTTCTGAGTGAATCTTTATTCTCCAAAAACGTTTGATTAAATTATATGGATTCTGTTTACTTATTTTTTCATTCCACATTTAAAAACACTACTGAGAAAATCGTAAAATTATCTCTCTAAAATACAATTCATGCATAAAATTGAATGCATTCAACGACTTTTTTTTATGAGTTCTTGGATAGAATTTAGGATGGATTTTTGAAAAACTTGATACTTTATAGTTGATGAGATTAATTTGAAAAAAAAATAGTAGTTTGATGAAATTATGTAAATGTTCTGTTTAGATTTATAAGCTAATAAGAAGCACAATTGATTGTTCGGAAGTTTTGGAACTATTATCATTAATATGTAATATCCTATCATTTTCACTTCGTTTTATCAACTGACTTGTCGTCATTACAATATATTATGGAATCGGTGCACCGATCAACCATCTACTAACCTCTTGTAAATAATTGTAATAAGTTAGATAAATTAGATTTTTTTTTCGATTATAAGTTTATAAGGTGTTAATATTATGTAGGTAGGTATACTAATTATAAACAAATTAATTGCCTACATTATTCGATATTGTATATATAATACTATTAAATCATGTATTAGATACCTATATTGCCTATATTGCATAGTATATGGTATTTTTTTCAATTTAAAGAAATACATTTGCACAATATCAGTTTATACAAAAATCGAGCTACTTGAGATTTTTATTATCTGAAAAAAGCGTTAAATTCACTTATACGCTTAGTGCGATATTTTAAAAAAAATATTTTTATATTTTCCTTACTACCTACGATTTAGTTATAATATTTTTTAAACATTTTAGATTCTGAGCAAAATGAGGTATATATTGGTTTTACAATGATGTGTTTTTTTTCATGTTTGTACCTAAAAATGATATTAGAAAGAGTGCTCCGATAGTTCCACGCAGCACCATTTTCCAGTTAAAAATGTCATATAGTTTGTACTTCATAGAGGAAATTTTTCTATCTTTAATTTTTTGGAAGAAGAATAACTAAAAAATTTAAGCTAAATGGTAAAAGCATGATTTTGTTAAAATATGAATAAAGTGTTTTCGTTGTAATCCCGTAAATATTGGTCATAGAGTCTTGACGTTTTTACATAAAATGTACCTATTTAAATACAATGTTAATGTATAATACTTTTGAGATTTTCAATTTTTTTGTACATAAAAAGATTAATTTTAGGTTTTAAGACCGAACATTTTAATAGAATATTACAATATTAAAAATATATCATTCCAGCTATATTCAAAAAATTAAAAACTCGGTACACACAAATTTTTTTTAATAGCTTTTTAAATTTTTCTATATGTATTATTTCCGTATGAAAATGTGTTCGAATATCGGAGGAGAAAATATTGGTCTATAAACTTGAAATTTTCATCAAAAACGCATATATATATATATATATGTAGGTAGGTACCTACAAAATCAATGTAAAATTTTTTTCTCCTAATTTTAGGTTATTTATAGCAATTTTTAATTTTTAAATTTTTTTGTCATAAGTTAATTTTAGTTATTACCGACAGTAATACGCTATGATAATACTCACACGACATGTCATATACACCGAAGCATCGCTCAGAATCGTTTTATTGAAAGAAATGTTTAATCATTGTTTTAAACTTCAATATATCCACCACCAGTATCTTACCCAACGAGCAAAGTGCTTTCAACCTTAATACATAAAAATAATTATAATTTTATGCATATTATCAGTACATCACATAATAATATATTGTGATGAATATTTTACATTTTTTCTTGTCATATTCACTTATTATCATTATTGTTTATTTGTTAGTAATTTTTATGTCATGATAGTATAACTCTCTCAGTTCTGACGAAATTAAAAATTTTAATAATTAAAACTCGACAATTATTCTATTTGTGATTTCATATTATATTCTATATAATTCGGGATGTGTTACATTGGAAAATATACACCCACATTGCACACGCATTCACAGCGTTTTGAATATTTGTTAAGTGAAAATAACACTAATATAGGTACTATACAAATATACCTATAATCGTCAAACATATTATAAATTATCATATTAATCATCGTTTAGTAGTAGCGAAATACGTGAGAAAACTTGAAAGCAATGACGTACTTTCAATTTCTATCTGTGGGTTGTTAAAAAAACGTACATAGGTATAGAATAATTTTATGAATTTGACATTTGTACTCAATATATTTTCAGACACACTTTTTCCATAATTTAACCTTATTTTTGGTTATTTCATTAATAAAAATGTATCATAAATTTATACATTCTCATACTCTAGCGTACCTCATTTAAGGGAGGATTAACATCCTCTGGTAAATACGCCACTATTGGGCCTCTATAATCGACGCCATTTGCACTAAAAAAGGTATAATGATTTTTAAATACTTAATTACACCGTGCCTAATAATACTAAAGTCTATAAACTTAGTGCAGACAATTTTAAACTTGGCCTTAGAGTGTTTTGGACGGGCAAATTTTATTAAATTATTTGAAACAATAGGTACTACCAATTCATTTGCTACAAATAATATTTGATTATTTGTTTCACAACTTTAAATGAAATAAACATTAGTAAATTCTAAAATTTGTTCATGAAATAAACAAATATATTAAAAATATTTAAAATTAGATATAGAGTACGAATCAATCAGTAAATGATTACAAGATGTTAAAATATTAATTAAAATTTGTATTATTCACTCTCTAATGAAATATAATCGTCAATCTTAATTTAAACCACATTTGCATACTATGATTTAAGTATTTATTATGTCAGTTTGATGTCAGAAATAAATGGAATGATAAATTAAGAAGGTACCTAACCTATATAGAACGCTGTTGTGAAGTTTATACATTTTTAATATTATATTAAACGCAGATAAGTGATTAAAAATTGTATTAGATATATTCTTTTAGTATAAAAGTGGCTTACCTACTTATTTGTATATAAACGCGGTCCTTCTGGCCGTTATGCTATAGTAAATTTTTAGGTTTGGTGTTTTTTTTTTTGTTATATGAAAGCTTGCGTACTTTAAGTTTAACTATATTAAAAATAAAAACAAACTACCAATAAATAAAGTAAATTAGAAAATTTAACCGAGAAACCCAAATTATACAAAAAAAAAAAAAAAAACTAAATAATATATTTAAAGTATGGGGGAAATAATTAATAACTCTAAAGAATTCGGATCAGTAGAGAAGAGCGATCTTGAAAGATGGAGTTGATCAACTGGATTCTTTGCAGATTGGATAATGTGTAGAACAACGGAGTGGTTAGTTTCGTATATCCGCAGACACGGAAAAATGGCCGAAAAAAGACTGTTGCCGTTTTCGTTATTATTCCAGATACGATATTATCGTAGGTTAAGTTGGGCATGAAATTAATTTTAAGTACTCATATTTTATATTTTACATAAGTATATGTCTGTTCAAAGTTTTGGTTCTTTTTGGCATTTTTTTTAATGAGGTCCACCCTTTATTTCACGGTATTAATATTTTCATTTTAATAAAAGCTATATTTTTGTTTTTCGTTATCTATAAAAACTTTACGTTATTTTCTGCACCAAATCATTTAAAGTGTTACGACTACTTCTCCTCTCTCTTCCCGTCTAAATGGCCACCATCCCGAAATTAGAAAGATGACATAGTATAACAAAACTATCAATAATTAAGTTTGTAGTGGATTGCAGTTGTCTATACGGAAGTATACTTCATCTTAGATTTAGTTACAAAGAGAAACAATATATAGTTATACATTGTTTTATTCTTTAGAAAAATAATTTTATGATTTGATAAGTACTTTAGAGAATTACTCTTTGTGGAATTTATCAATAGTTTTCTAGAAATGTTGTAAACATTTTTGAGTACTGACCTAGACGAGTTTTTCACTTAGTATTTATTACAGATGGGATCATTTTATTATTGATTGAAATATATGACTATATTTAACTTAATAATATTGACGATATAAAGTCATTACATCCTATATTATATTCCATATCACAGGTATCTTGATAAACATCGAGGTGAAAAAATTGAACCAATAAGTCGTTATTTTAATCGTTTAATTCTTGTATAAAATAAAATATTAACTTCTTTTCACTGATTTTAATTTAACTCTTATGTACCAAAATAACTTCTACTAGGTAAACATATATTTTGAGTCATTAGAATTCATCTGGGTATCTATTATTGATTAATAGCTGTGTGCGTGTTGTGAACACACGTTACAAATTTATAGTTTCTTGTGATTTTTCTAAACTATTTTACAAAATAGGCTAACTTCAAGGTAGATAACTTGAATTTTTTTGACTTGAAAAAAAAAATCCTTCCAACATTAAAAATCATGTACATTTTTCAGAAACATTAAGTAAGTTCGTATTTTTACTATTTATTTGGAAGTATGTATAGCTGGTATATGCATTACTTTAGAAACGAGTAGGTCATAGACACTTTAAGTTTACACCATTGTCTTCTTTACTTTCTAAACAAATGAACTTGTCAGAAAAAAGTCGATTGATTGCGCGCACGTACCTGTCGATAGAAATGGCCATCAGTGTGAATACGCTGGCGCATATGGATAGCACGGCCACGAATTGGCTGATCTTGCAGTAGGCCGTGCCGAACGACCAGTTGCTGGTCAACATATAGCTAAAGTTGACGGATACGTTGAGCGTGGACACCATGGCGTCCGCTATGGACAGGTTGACCAGGAAATAGTTGGTCACGTTGCGCATCCGCTTGTTGGTCATCACGATCCATATGACGATTAGGTTGCCGCCCGTGGCCACCATGATCATGGGAACGAACAGCACGGTCCACGCCAGCTGGTGCCACCATGAAAGCTCGAACTGGTTGCTGTCGGGCCATTCGTTGTCGCCGAATGTCCCGTTCTCTGTCGAGTTGACCTCGATGAAATCCAACGATCCGTTCATGTTCCGCACTGAAACCAGAACAAAATCATGAAACAATACCGTCATGTAGAAACGTCCTGATTGAAGTTTGTCGGATACGGTAAAAAATGATTAAAAACAGGATGTATATACTCGTACTAAAGTCACCTTAACTCGGTGATTGAGAGTACGAAAGACAAACAGCTGGCATATATCGTGAAATGATATACATAAAAAAGTGACATTGATAACGAATTACGATCGGATAACAGATTTTAGAATACATACCTACAACAGCTCCGACATTTGTGTCTCTCCCGATTTTCTGGGATACGCTCCAACAGAACTTACTTAGCTCCTAGTTAAAGCAGTCAATTTCCATTTCCATTTATGACGATTTTATAGTTTCTAACATTCCCATGTATATGCTTATTTTTACTGATGGCTCAGCGTCTTTCGGTTCTGCAGGTTTTTCATTCTTTATTCCTATACTTAATTTCATCATCTTTAATGAACTTCACCTATTCATTTCGTTATTCCTAGTTAAATGTTGTGCTATAATTACTTATTTTCTTTCTTTATTTTTTTACTATCGATGCCAACAACATAATTATATTAATCGTCCCAGACTCCTAATTCTGTCACCTTGTAATATCCTCTCATCCTTTCTCAGTAGGTATCCGTATTTCCCCTAGTTTTGCTCTTCAAATTTCTGGTTCATCAATTTTCTACTTCAAATAAAAGTGTGCAATTTATATGAATGCCCGAGCCACATTGATGTCACCGCAAGTAATGAATCTGCAGATAAGTTGACCTTTACCACTAAACAATTTTACACTTTTCTAAAAAAAATTCCATTTTCTGATTTACTATATATTCGCCTTAAACTTTTATGGAATGTCTGACAATCTAAATGGTTTTAACTACCACAAAAACTATGCAAACTCTCATAGAAGTATTTTATCAATAATTTATTTTCGTTCGTATAGTTCTAGGCGGTTACTTCCTATCCAGACCCCTAATCAATATTATATATTATGCCTTGGTCATTCTCTTATCCCTTCTCATTATTTGCTTTGTGAATTATTCATCCGAAGAGTTCATCCTTAACTTTTATCATACCCTCTTTATTTGTCTTTCACATTATTTAAATTTGTTTTTTTTTCCTTTTTCTTTTTCTTTTTTGGTTATTATGAATATAGAAATGGTTACTATTATAGAAACAGGTATAATATCAATTGATTGTAATTGAAATCAATGTGGACAACCTCCATGCTTCGAGGGCTATGACGATGCTTTCTTCGAGAAATAAATAGGATTTTTGTACAGCGCACACCTGCCATACATAAAATGAACTATTTTATTTTGTCACAATTTGAAACGTTATTTCTTTACTTTTAAAATTTTTTTTACACAAATTTAATTTTAAATATAAAAAAAAAATAGGCGAGTTAAATGAATATTCATAGGATGAAAATCTGGAGACTTAAGAATTGACGAACTGAGAATAATTGGGTGACACGATACAAAATATTTTAGCATCGTTGAACGTGGTTTTATACAGCACACGCGAATACAAAGAGCAAATCCTTTTCGTTTATGTGCGTATACCACCCGCGTCAACGCCTTCAATCGGTCACGACCCCTTCGTGTTACAAAGTGCGTATGTAATCTGTGACACCTATGACAATCGCTCCCATCAAATTCAACTGCTTTTAGACTTTGTATATATATTATGATGACTTAAAAAGATCCCACGATAAAAACTTACATACTACCGAAAATAATAATATAAGATTATGTACAATGTACAAACTACATACCGTTTACAAATTAAAGATAAAACCATAAGGTTAAACACTTGACGACTTCGTCGCCTCATAATTTATATCAATCATCATGTATCATGTATCATAAATGGGTATTACCGTGTGTTTAAAAATCGAAAACTTCAGTTTTAAACGTATATTATATGAACTCTATAGTGTTGAAATGGGAAAAATTTAAGCTGCAGTCATAATTTATGTTTTAAAATATATAACATTTATTAATTATTTATCAGTAAAAAACAAAATATTTTGAATTAAACAAAATTCGTACTACGGTAAAATGTATTGTATAGTATTTAAAATAACTACCATTTCTGAAATAAAATATAATACTTAATATATGTACATACTATCAAAGTTGCTTATAATGATAGAAATAGACGTTTATTGTACTTATATTGCATATAAACAAAAACATTTTTAGCGAAAACGGCGATTTAGATTTAAAAAATAAGCATTTAGCAAATGAAATATCCGTAACTTTTGTTTTCATTTTGGATAATTTCAATATTTCAACAACATAATATTATTATTCAATATTTTTTAACGCATTTTATTTTTTAAACATATTGATTTTTGACCAACACATATGGGAATAACTTTAAATTCTTATGAAGAATATTTTTATGATAAATTTGATCTGCATACTAATCTGATATCGGAATACCACCAAGTACTAATGGTTTATTAATTACAGTTATTTAAAGTTTAGATCGCAGGAGAATAGTTAAGGGTAATCTGAAAAATAAATAAATAATTTCTATCCCCACTTGCATATATTCCACCAGTCTAAACTTCAAATTATTATAATGAATAAACCGTTTGTCTATATAAATCATTAGGTTTATATATCAAAATTTACCAGAGAAATAATCCCTTTGATAATTACAGATTAAAAACTATAATAAGATGCCATTAAAATTCAATAGGTATGTATTAATAGTCGATGGAGATTAAATTATTATAAATTAATAATCAACGAATCTAAGGAAAAATGTACGGTAAAAAATATATTATAACAACCGTAAATTTTTAAATAAAAATTTAATAAAACAAGGGCGAATTTAAGAAGATTTCCCTGCAAATACGCCAATGAATATTACGTCAAAATGTTCTACATCTAGGGTATATAGTATAAATAGTACAAAAATATATTTAACTGTGGTAAATTATACATATTATAACAATAATATAAGGAAACGAACATTTTTACTACCTAGTTTTCTATTACTACGTTTCTAATGAATTCTATTTTTATTACCTAATTTAATATATTTGAACTTTTGGAATGCATTTAAATTACAATTAAATTTCTGTGTATTTAATACGAAAAAAGTCTATACTCATAGAAATCATTAATGACATTACACCATTAAAAAATAACAACGAATTGAATAAAGTCATAGGAGTGAAAAAATTATTTAATATATTAGGTAAATAATATTATATATTGTATAATATTATTTATTACTGTGAAACTTTAGATCTTTTTTTTTTTTGGTTTTTAAATTCTATAAACAGTATGATTGAGTTATCAAAAAATAAAATACAGGGTTGAAAACTTGTGTTTTTTATTTTGAAATTTTTTTACTAATAGGTATGTATTTTTAAACAAATATTTTTAGTGAAGGCCTATAATAAAAGATGATTTTGGTTCAAAATTCTTGTAATCAAAAGTTGATGAATCATATATTTTGTATTAACCAAATTCTAAGAACTTTTTGGGTTTTTAGTTTTGGGTTTATAAACATGTAAGTTTAGACACCTAATATCCCCGTTGTATTCGTATAATAAAATAAATATTCGTATAATTGCGAATATTTAAATGATTACCAGGGAGATGGATATTATTTGTTTTATAATATTCAAATTTGGGTAGTATTCAGATTAATTTTTAAGTAGGTATTCCGAATATTTTTTAAATTCTTTTTTGAGAGTATTTAATAGATACACTATTTTGAATACTTTTTAAAAGTATTTCATTCCTTGAAAAAGATACTTTTGATATTCATTTTAGTATGTTTCCATCAGACTTCAATGTAAATTGTTCACTTAGATTTTAAATTAATTAAACCACTCAAAGCGCAAACACACATTATTGATTGTTCATGTCCGATTAAATAATAATATACTTATTATTTAATATTTTCATTAATGGAATTTAGTGCATATATACAAGAACAAGTATAAAGTATAAGTATATAAGTACAAGTACAAAAATATTTAGAATACCTTTTGTGTAATATTTAAAATACTTTGGGAATACATACATTATCATGTAATATTTGAATACATATTCTGAATACTTTTTTGGAAGTATTCGGAGTATAATTTCGAATACTTTTAAAAAGTATTTTACCCAAGTCCGATAATATTTTTATTACATAATTATGAGGATTATTGTTTATAGATATTATTCGTTTTGTTTTATATTGTTGTAATATATTATTCTTTAAAAATACATTTAGAAACCGGGAATTTAGTGCGCTAGTAGAGTGGGCTTCCTTAACTTGTTTAATATTCATTATCAAACTTAAAAATATTCAATAATAAACCCTATATTATACTACATTCAACATTGTTACACGTGTATATAATTTAAATTGGTAAATATATTTTTGTTCAAAAGTATTGATGAAGTTTTTGTTGTTTAATTTTAATTATTGCTTATTATTACGATTATTATAGAAAATAAATTATTATATCACTTATATGTATAATCGCATTTATAATCTAAATTCTAGGTACGAGTATATTATAAAATGATTTGCAATAATATTAACAGTATATTACAACTTGAAGACTTCATGATTTTGTGGTATATTAATATTTTTCTGTGGTATTGTGATAAATAAAAATATTATATTATGACCAATGTATTGTAAGTTGTAGAATAAAACTGGTTGTAGACCATTTATATTATATTATATTATGAATATGAATGTATGATCATTTTATTCTATATTTGTAATCAATAGTTAATGTAAAATAAGTTAGGAAAGCTCACTCTGCAAGCGTGCTAAATTCTCGGAATATAAACGTATTTTAAAATACGTTTATAAATTATAATGTTTAAACAACAATATAAAAATAATATAAAACAAAACGAATAATATCTATTTCCCTAGTAACTAAATAAGCAATAGTAACTATTGTAATAGTAAAACTATGTATAGGCGGACACAAGGGGATATGTATAAACTTATGTTTAGAAATTTAAAAGGATGGTTATCAAAATCAATAAATTCTAAAACAGAATCAAATAGATACTCTGTGAAAAATGTTTTCTAAAAATTATTAATTTCAGTAAATCTCATTTTCTAGAATAATAGTATTTTAGTTTTTAAACATAATAAGAGAGTTAGGAATGTGTTTAAACAGGAATCGACAAGATCGTGAAAAATTTGATATAATCAAAATATATTTTGGTAAATAGATATACTATAATAGAAATATTTTGTTTTGGATGCTTTTTTGTTAGAAATAAAATCAAAGAGGTAATAATATTGTTCTAGATATATTTTTACTGATCACCTATACAATATAATGTAATCCTCATCTTTTGAATTAACTAAACATCACACCCAAGGTGACGTCTACCAAGGAAAAATTGATGTTTCATTTAATTGGTCTATGGGAATATCACCAGCATCTTTAGGTGGTTTATTGGTTTGATGCATTCATTGCCGGGTTTTCTTATCATTGTTGTTTAAAATTTAAATAACATCAACGAATTTATTTAATCATAATAATAAAGAAGCCATAGTAACCACGGACAGACAGGCGGACGGACACAATGGGGATATAAGGTGTCTATAAACTTATGAGTATTTCACTGTTAAGAGGACGCTACAACTTACATATTTTGCCTTTTTTCCTTAACCAACAAAAAACACGGGAAATTTACATTGGGCATTCATATACAACTTCGTCAATTTTATTATTAGAGTAAATTTACAAACGAGATCATTGTCTATTCCATAACATAATTATTTTTCTAAAATTTTTAGGAGAAATATATCTACTTACATTATTGAGATTTAAAAATAGTTGTATCTCTTACTAAAATTGAAATTTCAGAAAAAATACAATGCCAATGGAATAGATAATGATCTTGTGTATATATATATATATATATATATATATTTGACAATAGGTGAAGTAACTCTAATATTAAAATTGACAGATTTTTGATGAGATACCCAAGGTAAATTTTCTATATTCCGAGTTGATTAGACAGAGAAAGCGGGTGTAACGTCCTTTTAACTAAATTCGTAAATAATTGTGGTCGATATCGATTATAATAATCGATAAAATATTTTTACACAAAATTACGGATCAATAGTCCGTGTACTGAATACCGAAGAGTATTATTCTTTTTATACCTCCGTGATACCGTAGAAAATGTCTTGCTACAAAACTTCAAAGATAAAATGTGATTAAAAACAATTAATAATAATGACATCATTAAATATTTTATGTGGGCACCTACTCTATAAAAATAATAAATAAAAATAATAATTTAATGTTGTATCTACATAAATTTTTATATTTTTTATAGTAAAGCAATTTTAAATCGATTAAAAACATTGTTTTAAAGGAATGTTTTTATATCAATGTTTAAACATTGATAAATAAGTATTTTTAAATTAATTAATTTTTGAAACGTTTTAAATATAATAACCCTGATGGCGTAGTTTATGATTAGTCATTAATTAATAAAAATATAAAAAACAAAACATTAACGCGTAGGTATAGAATGTAAATATACATAAAATCGATGATTCCATAAGATAGTCAAGTAATCATTTTTTTTAATTCAATGAACATGTTTTAAACAATTTTTCCAAAACGGATGTATTAACATACCTAAGAATTTTTGGTATTTGATTTTTATATATAATTGATATTTGTAAAGTGATTTACTTGATATCTCATGTAAAGGTAGTATATTTACCAGAAGATATAATAATAATAATGATATTCTCATATCGTTTATTACGGAATAAATTTTAATTTACATATTAAATATACAAGACAGTTACAATAAAAATTTAAAGGTAATAGATCAAAGTACATGGTACACATACATATCTTACACAATAAATATAAAGTTTGAAAGTAATGAATACCTACGGACAGTACGGACAATATTTCAAGTGAATAATGAAGTGAAGAAATTTCAAATTTAATAGTTTAAATCTTTTTTTTTAAATGTGAGATAAAGAAAACCCATTTTATATTATTATTATCAAAATGAGGAGTTCTGTACACATTATATTATAAATATTTTAAGTATATTTAAGTAAATTAAATTTATAGTATAAAAATCTTACGAAATTATTCTATATTAGAGAAAGATTTTGATTTTGACATATAAAATTGGTGTACCATACTAGATTGGCATATTCTAACCGAGAATATATACGAATGAAAAATACAAAATAATTTAATCATCGTAGTCCGTGGAAGTCTTTACGTATAAGTTTTATAAGTCCTAATTTGGCTGATGCCTTGTTAATAATGTGATCATTATGAGGTTTAAAAGTAAGATTTTAATAGAGACAAAACATTATCATAACACCATTTTTTGGAAGGCATTTAAATAATTTAAAGCAGTAAAATAAAAAAGATGCACTTCGCTCGTTGGGTGTCAGTAGGGGTGGATGCACTTCGCTACTGGGCAGTATATTCTTGGTAGATGTATTGCATTTGAAAGCAATGATAAATCATAGCATTCAATAAAACGATTCTGAGCGTAGCTTCGGTGTAGTATTTATAACTCTTAATATTAGTTATATACTCAGTATCTATCTATATTTAACATTACATCAAAGATCAAATGTAGAAATAAATATGATCTTACGAAATTACGAAAAAATGAAAAATCTGAATTTAACGAAATCGTATTTTTGCCGTTTTTCGTCATATTTTGGTAGTTTTTCCTTATGTATTAAAAAACTGTTGAGAAAATCGAAAAATGACCTCTTTAATGTACCAACTTTATAAAATTTGCTACAGGAAACCATGGAAGCTTGTAAAGATCAGAGTACTCCTTCTAGTAGTAAATTTGTTAACAGAGAAAAAAAATTAAAAAATAAACATTATTAAACCACTACGTCCCTCGCTAAGCTCAAAATTTAAAATACTTTTTTTCCGTCGGTTTTTTTCTTATTTAGTTAAATTTATGCACGACTAACGTTATACTAAATTTTTTCAGGTCTTAAAATATAATTTTACCATTTATTTGGACTCGAATACCTCAATATCGGCCATTTCGTCCACTTTATTTATTTAAATAATTAAAATGACTATAAAAAAAATTTGTGACTTCGGATTTTCGAGTTTTTTTTTAATTTAGTTAGAGTAACATATATTTAACACTGTATACAATTTTCACCCCTTAAAACTCAAAATTACCCTTTTTAGGACTTAGAAACCTCGAAATCTAAAATGTCTATAAATAGTCCAAAATTGCAAAAAAAAAAAAATAAAAAAAATTTAATCAACGTAAATATATTACTAAATTAATTATTTGATGTAAATTTCAAGATTTTTAAGTCATTTTTTTCGAAATTACGAAGAAATAAAAAATCTCGATTTGACAAAATCGTATATTTGTCGTTTTTTCCTTATTTTTTCGTAGTTTGCCTTACGCATCAAAAAACTATTGATAATATCGAAAAATTACCTCTTAAAAGTATCAACTAAGTATAATTTTCTACCGTTAACCAAATAAACTTGTAATAATCGGAGCACTCGTTCTGGTAGAAAAAGTGTTTACAGAAAAGAAAAAAAAATAAACATCATTGTAAAACCACTGGGTCCCTTGCTACGCTCAGAATCTAAAATTAGAATGTTTTCATTTACTAGAATATGTAAGGGTATATGATGATATACAGTATATACTGTATGATATATATTATATGTAAAGAATTTACCCGGATGTAGTCATAGTCATTGGGTGGTCTTTTTGCCACCCGAAGGACGTCTATATTAAACGAAAATAATTTAATATCCCAAGCATATTTATAAACATAAATACTATCGAGTAGTCGAGCTTAATATTAATGTACCTATTATATTAGGTCTATTACCAAAAGTCACACACAGTCATACCGACTATTAGATATTTCGATTGCAATTTAAGGTGAGCACAGACTATTGTCACGTCACGTGAGCTCACGTGCTATCATATGTGATCACGTCACAGGAGAAAAGTGTGGGAATTTAGATTTATATAGTATTTTCATGTATTAGCACCACACTAATGTCACCTCACGCGTGTCACGTCACATTTCGTACTTCACGCGGATAGCACGTTTTGATTTTTTAACATCACACACATTTTCGACTAACGTGACCTCACGAATTTTGTCTATTTTGTCCTGAAAAATATTATGCTAGTTCATTAAAATAATTCATTAAAATTTATACCAATATAAGATAAACTTCTGATTGAAAAAAAAATAGCTTATCTTTCTTCGGAACTCATGGGTTTTCGAAATTGAGTACCTATTTTGCTTTTGTATGTCTTTTTTAATAAGTTCATGCAAATAATCAAATTCTTCTTTTGACATCCGGAAATACATGTGAAACCGTTTTGGTTCGTTTCGTAATTCATAACCGAAACAATGGAATTCAACTAATTTTTTCCTTTTTTTATTGATTTCGTGTACCAGCTTGATCGAGTGATTTTTTTATTTGCTACATCTAAAACCGCAAAAACAGTTGCAGTTTTCAGTTCTTCTTCCCACTCTGAAATACTTGAAGTCTCTCTGTCCATTTTAAATTTTGTTTTAGAAAAAAATCGTGTGTGAACACAGTTCGTAAACAAAACAGTAAAAACAAAAACAAAACTGTGACGTGATTTATCATGCTTTAGCATGACAACTCGATAATGTGACAATAATTTGTTTTTAAGCGTGACATTATGGTACAAATGTGCCAACGTGATGGCACATGAGCTCACACGACGTGATAATAGTCTGTTCCTACCTTTATCTATAAAAAGAAACATAAATGCCATAAAAATATTATATAATTAATCGCGAAGGTATTAAAAAAAGAACCATCCAATTCATGATTTGGGAAATGGTTTTGAGCCAAGTTTGGTACGTAGAGAAAAGAAAAACAATGTAGAAATGCGAGACTATACATTTTATGTTTTACGCCTGTTTGAATAAATAACAGTAAAAACGGTTTGTTTTTCTCGAAAACTACCAGGAAATCGACAATATAGTGACCTTTTCAGTCTGCTGCAGTATCCAATCTTCAATTGATTTTTATAGCTATTCATGAGACATTCCCAACATATATATATATATATATATATTATTAGAAAGAGTGTTTATTAGGAAAAAAAACCCACACTCGAAATCGTAAAACGAATATACTCGTACTTCGGTCAGAATTTAAAACGCAATTATTTCATTTTTAATATTATATTATTAAGTTTGTTGAATGATATCAATTAGTTCAATTCAAACGAGTAAAGATGGTGTATCAACCTGTTAAAAGAAATCTGAAAAAAATTGTTTTATATTTCTTCAAACAGAATTGTTTTATAATTGCATAGGTCTAAATACGTTCTAAATGAAAACGTTTTGCATATTATATATACATCAAGTGCGTGAATGATAAATGCCATTTGTTCATTGACCTATAAAAACAGACGAAACGGTATATAATACGATCCGTGCGTATTAAATAACTACTGAAGGATGTGTACACTGTGCACGAATTGCGCAGTTGGCAATTTGGTGACATTAGAAAACGCTAAAACTGAAATCGGATCCTATATACGTGTAGAAGAGCAATATAATATTATAGTTGAGTAAAAACGTTTTTTGACCTCGGGTATGACGGATGTCACATTTTTCACGAAGAAATCTGTTCCCTAACTGTATGTATGTTTATATTTTATAAAAATGTTAGCCAAGTCATAAAAATGTAACGCATACAATCTGTACTATAGTCAATGACGTGCCTGAGAGTTAATCTCGGAGAGAGGTAGAATCGTATTTTGAGTGCAAACCATAGACCTAAACTGACTTGTCAATATGGACATTGGACTGACTTAATATACCTTGGACCACATAGGTATATGATAACTAAAAAAGGGAATTCCACTTGTTTATACATTGGTATTATGGAAGAAAAATATTTTTTTCCCTCGTTTGTTCCATGATTTTTATTATAATTACTTTTGTTATCACATTTTTGTTTAAAATATTATGATAACAATCTGAATGTTCATGGATTAATTTTTTTACTTTCACACATACTGTCAGTGTTTCAATAGACAGGGGATTAGAAAGGTATATGTCTAATATTGTCTACGTGGCAAACATACTGTTACACTGATTTTACACCCTAAGTTATGTTTTTCAGATATCAGATTATGAAATTCTATCATTCGACGCGTATTCATATAGTGAATTTTTTAAGCTAGCAAACTAGGCGACATAAATGTGACTCGGTGAAAATATTTTGTCGCCTATAGTACAGCCAGCGAAAAGTGAGCCGCGATTGTCATGCTTCAGATGGACAATTTTATCGTAATCAGGGGTTCTCCGTTTGAGACCATTAGGAACAGGTGGCGGGCTTTTTAAAAATTAACCGATGTTACATGCATATTGTATTCTACCATTTTATGAACTCATTGTTATTGTTCCTTTGGCATTCCTCCCCACAGAAAAAGAAGTATAATGCATTCAGGTATGTTTCCTGCTGTTCATGACATCATTATATTACTTACTTTTACTTCAGACGAGTACATGGCAATAATATGATTTTCCATATAAATCGGCAAGCTTATATGATAATTTATAGACAACAATAGTTCATTGATTTAAAACTAAAAAATTACCGCATACGGTATAAGTGTAGAACAATTCACAATGAACACATTAACAGCGTAAATTAGACGCAAATAAATTTTAAACCACGTCGATAATGATCGTTCTTTGTTATCGTCAACAGACGGTAAAATTATTATCAAATTTGTTTGAAAGTAATTTACGCGGGAAACAATCGTGGAAGCCCTGACGAAAAAACGGTCACCTGGAGCATGACAATCGCGGCTCACTTTTCGCTGGCCGTACTATAGTGGATTTTATTATTAAAAATAGGGTGACATATATTTTTTTAATTATAAATAGCTATTACCAATTTAAAATAATTAGGTTATGGATAAATGTACGAAACTCAATAGATGCAAAAGCATGTTTTAATAATGTAGGTACTTGTAGATGATTAATCAAGTATTAGTATACCTACTTTGATTTACAATCGTATTAAATGTACACAATTCTAAAGACACAATTATGCCTATAAGATGGTGAGTGACGACATAGAAAGTATTTTCTGAAATTAAAATGTAGCGAGGTTTTGTTCGATGAAGTTATTGGTATGTGACAGAAAAGCTTCTGTATTATTTTAAACATATAAAGACTTATAAAATCTACTATAAAATGTTAGAATAATCGGTAATTAATTAGACGGTTTTTTTTTTTTGTAATTAATATATGAAATTTAGACGTAAATATATTATATATATATATTATTTATAATTTAAATAAAAATTAAATGTTAAACTAAATTTTATTTTTTGGTTATTTGATTGTTTATACGAATATTAAAGGTTGTCAATATTTTCAAAAGATGATTTATGAAATGGATTTAAGTTAAATTAAATATAATAACTATAATCTTCTTTCGCCTATTAGGTATATTATATACACATTATAACTTATTAGTATCTAATAATTATTATACATTTTCATAGTTTTTCCACTACAAATATTTTTTAATAACCACGAGAGGCAAAAAATATAAAATATAAAAACATAAAATCCCCATCTGTTGAGTGTATATAGTAGGATGACCATATTTTGAATATTAAAAAAACAATAAAAAAAAAGTGAATATAGTTATCATTTTCTACCAACATATTCATAAATCGGTTTTGAAAATGTTCAAAAAAAGATTATTAGTAAAAAAAGATAATTTTTTTACTAATTGTTTTTTATAAAAAAGGTAGATAACAATAAATGGGATAAAAACGGTACCCCATTTCTAAAAGCGGGACAAAAAGCGTTCCGCTTAAAATTTGTGGGGACAATGGGACGCGATCCTTGAAAATGGGACAATGCCGCGAAAACGGGACTTATATGCGGTCACCCTAGTATATAGCTAGGTATATTTTGATAAAATTTTCATTGTCGCCCTGTGAATATTCTTTAAAAAAATGCACTGTACTCGCACGGTAATCGCGGTCTTAACAATCCGTACATCTAATGTGAAAATGTTAAAAGGTGTGCTGTAGGTACAATATTGGATCGGGTAAATCACTAGTCCAGCTGGCGGGTCACTCGTTTTGGGTGAATAATTCGATGGTCGTATTAGAGTCGTAATATTATTTTCAATTTTAAAGCAACCATCGAGACTGAAAAACGATTCCGTTGCCGTAGAAAAAAAAGGTCGATCGACGAATAAAATATTCACCCTAGAGAGGATCCGAACCCAGAGGCCTCCATAATGCGTGTTGAATATTAACCAGAGGTTCATTTTTTTTTTTTATTAATTTTTAAACGGAAACGGGTTGAATTTTGCAACCGTTATGACTTGGCGAAAAAATACAATCTATACAGTTGGAATTCTCGTTGTTTTTAAACAACTCCGATGAATATCGACTTTCAAATGCGTATATTATATACCTAATACGACCTTGCGTATGTAACATGTGTCTTCCGATACATAAACAAACCATTTGCGTACGAGACGTAATATTCGCTTGGCTATACGCTCTGTAGAAATCCACTATATACGTATAGCCGCGGTTATCGGCACACAACAGTCAATGAGCGATGTGCCCGCCGTGTTCTATACACGACAGCTGCACATAAGTATAGGTATGGAAATTCTAATTTCTACTGCTCCTGACAGACGTCGTATATTTCGTTAATTATTTTATTAATAATAGAAATCGTCCTCCACTCGAATCGTTAAATCGTGCAGGTTTAGCCTTTGTCGGTTTAATATAATATGCCGGCTCCAGTGCCGCCGTCCTCGCGAGAAAATGTCTGCGCGCTCCCCAGTCCCCGTCCCCACCCCCCCCACCCCCGCAATAACGGTATAAATTATGCAACAGCTGCAGCTGCATCGGTCGGGTCAATCTCGTTTTTATAGGGCAGGGATGGGCAACTCAAAGTAACTAAAGGGCCAAATTTTGAAACTTAATATAATTGCGGGCCAGATATAAATTTGTATTTTTATTATTATATGAAACCAATTCATTAATATATATTTTATTTTTTATTATGTCTATGATAAGAACTAATATCTAAGTTTCATACCTATATGTTTTATTATTGAAATTGTCTCCAAGAAACAATTTACGTAGCCACTTTTACTATATTTGAAGTAAATTGTATAGTCGAATTTTCGATGATAAAAATGCCGAAAGACAGTACGGGCCGGATAAAAAAGGACGGCGGGCCGGATGTGGCCCGCGGGCCGTCAGTTGCCCATCTCTGTTATAGGGCATGGAATATTTTCGACAATAATGATTAGTGAACAACGTCATAACTAGTAATACGATAAGTACGACAAGTACGAGTCAAATGAAATTTTTTTGGGGGCATATTTAACTACATGTTTTTAATTTTTTTTGACGCATAAATGCATATTTGATGCTTTTTTAGTGCATGAAAACCCTTGTTCTAGTGATGTACAAATCATACGGGTAATTTTTCATTTATACACACAGAAAATCACGTGAGTGCGTCCTCCGATCTAACATGTCGGATCACGTATTACTTCTGTGTCATTTACGAAATTTTGCTAGTGATTTTGCACGTGTCATTTGCCCGCCACCAACTGTTTAAGTGGGGGGAACGCAGGGAACGCAAGGGGATTCAGTACCCTTACCTCTAACGGTGGTTAAGAAGCGTTTCCTTTAACAATTTCTCGTAGCTCTTTATAAAATAACGTAAAATTGGGCTTCATACATAATACATATATATATGGGTACAATTAATTTTTATACTATTTTTTATCTATATGATTTTTTTAGTTTTTTAGTTTTCTTAAATGGTAACCACTCTCTTACTCTTATAACTTTATTATTATGAAAAAAATATTCTCTTTCAAAGTATAAAATTTTTATAAAAATTTATAAAAATGTAGTATTATTAGTGCTTTAAATGTTTAAATGTTACATGAAATACATTTCAAATTTGTTTATTATTCGCGGTTAAAAGTAGGGTGAGCATGCTTTATAATATTTTATTCAAGTATTGGTTTTATTCAAATTTATGTTCTGTGATATTTATGAAATAATTGATTTTAATCCAAAATTTCTGTGTGATAACCGTTAAACGAATGAGTATCATCATATCATACCTTTTATACAAATTAAAAATTGTGATTGCTCAAACAACATGTTTTTATTTCGAAACTAATTTTTTTTGTAAAGGTAAGTAAGTAAGTAAGTAATCAATTCAATAAAATACGTTATACAATTATATAGTACGAGTATATTATTATGAATGTACTTTCAAAAACCGAATTGGCTCTATGATCAAAATAATGTATTGATAATTCATTGTGGTTGTACACGTTAATTTAAAATCACTTTGGTTAACGTTAAAAATTCGTGTCATATCACTTGTCATTCACACGTCATATAACGTGTCAAGTTACTTTGGTGGACGAGCGGCCTTAAAGTGTTTTTTTTTTAGAAAATTCCTTATAAGTTATAAATTATTAAAATGATATCCAAGATGTTTTTTAATGTTCGAGAGAGATTTATATAATATATAAAATTTATAATGGAGAGGTTTGAAATAAAACACTTTATATATATATACAAGTTGGCCTCTTAAGTTTACGGACAAAATTTCTTAATCATTAATTATTGTTAATTGCTGGGCGTTGAATTTTCCATATATTTTAAAAGACGAGAAGATAGTGCCTTCCGAGATAAAATAAAAAATGTCTAAATAATATGCTCTGATATATTATATTTCCATATAATAAGAAAAAAAAATACTGTATAATTATTTACAATATATTACATAGTATCGTATTGTAATAAACCAATAACTAAAATATATGTGAAATTAAAAATATATTACAATATTTTGTTGAAATTAAAATTAACCTCTATGACTCATTATATAGACTGTGAATTCAATTTAAAGATATTATTTATGCATGGCAAACAAGTAAAGACAAGTTGTTATTATAATAAAATGTACTTATTTTGACACAAATATAATTTTGTTAGTTGCTTTTCATATAGGTATACACCTGATATTATTTTCTTTTCTATAATTATGAACATTTTTGTGAGCGATTTTTAAAAATAATAATTATATTATGATAAATTTAAACGATTTTCAGTATTACCGTCTCGTAAAAATATTGTATTACAATTTTGGAAACGTCCATAATTGAAATATTTGTATACATACTTTATTTTTTGACAAAACTTGTATAAACGTATCGTATTTGTAACACACTCTCGAATACAACTCAAATATCAACCCGTAAGTACTCGTGCGGGATAAATAAACTTTCGGAATTTTTTTATGTCAACGAGAAAGTAGCTTTTATCGATTCTATAGCGTGGTCGATATTCACAAATCACAATAGCATCAGTCATAATTGGCCATATATTTATATTGGTATGTTGGAAAGTTATTTTTCGGTCGGTTAAATGTAAAAAAATATCCGTTTTTCAAAGGCAAAATTAACTTCACTGCAGTACTCACAGAATTTTTAAGCATAATATATTATACGAGTATATATAGCTTATATGCTCGACTGAATGTTGCTAATAATATATCTGGACGGTCACCCATCCGAGTACTAACATCGTTTAGCTCGGATTTAATACGTCGTAACGCGTATGCATTTTTTACACTTCACCTCGTCACGTAGCTATCATATTTTAACTCATTCTTTTTAAATTTATTGTTATTTTTAAAGGTACCTACCTATTAGAAATGTTTATAAATGAAACGAAGTAGCTGATAGGTCTTTAATCGTTATCTACCTAATAACAATTATAATATTTTCATTAATAATAAAATAATTTATGCATCATTCGATGTCAAGAATATTCCACCCTTTTGGAGTTTCCTTTTTTCGAGGTTAGGTATATTAAAAGTGTCTGGTGTATCCCGATTAGAAATTGAAAAATTATCAGACGATCGCCGTCGGTTATAATTGGATGTTATTTATCCACTTTTTGGACATAAAATATTATACATAAATAATTTTGGCGGAACGTTGTATTATTAAATCATATATCGTCACTGAAAGATGACAAATAATGATATTTTTTTAAAACAAATTTGATTGATTCAAAATTAATTATCCAACACTGTGAATTTCGAGTCTCGTACATACACATATAACACTATCCTCACGCTAGGTACAATACAAAGCGGATTAAAATCATGTTACGGTGTTGCGTTATTGTGTGTGATTTCCATAAAACCACGAAATAATAATATATAGCCGACGAACAATAAACTACGACTTCAGATTATGCAGACGGTGCACTTCGGAGTGGGATTAGTGATTTTCAAATAAAGTTCTACGATTTGATCATCCCTGTGCAACTGTACCACATTTTATAAACATAAATTATCGTATACGTTTAATGAGACAATCGGTGTTACCATTTATTATTTATGTATCATACGTTATTTGATATTATTTTGCATAAAATAATTATATACAAAATAATATGAAAAAAAGTATAACTATTATACTCTTCTTCTTCTTCTCCTTTGCCTTCTCTCCCAACTATTTGGGGTCGGGCACCCTGGTCCTACACTTCCACTTAACTCTATCTCCCGCATCTTCTTCACTTACTCCCACCTTCCTCATATCACTCGCCATTACATCCCCCCATCTCTTTTTCGGTCTTCCCCTCCACCTTTTACCAACAACATGCATTTCCCTTACTAATCTTACTGCCTCAGTCTCATCCCTCCTTAATACATGCCCGAGCCATCTTAATCTATTCTCTCTCATTTTGTCTACTATCGAAGCTACCCCTATA